>JAFBJW010000077.1:0-42837 GCA_016785235.1 Pseudorhombus dupliciocellatus
CCAAAGGCTCCACCTAACAGCATGCAGCCTCAGCCAGCTGCTTTGCACCATCTCAAGTACAGTGTCGACGCATGGAGCTCTGCGATAAAAGAAGAGAAGGAAGATCTGTTCATAATGAAGCGCCATAAACTGTCCTCGTCTCTGTCCTTGGTGCTGAAACACACACACACGAGATAAACAAGAAAAATACATTAAAGTGTAAAGTACTTACAGTTTTGCTTTCAATGTTTTGCACTATATTAATAATACCATGTAAATATATTTTCATAATTCACAAAAAAAATTACTGCAGCAGTCTGAAAGAAAGCTGCTTCCTGTGGGGGTTTCTATTTTTTCACAATAAAAGCATAAAAAGGTTTTTCCCCAATAATAATGGACTTTAATTGTCAAGGCTTCAAACAAACAGATATGTCAACAGAATTCATAATTATCTATTATTACCACTTACTTTTCAGGAAGTTATTTTTCCCCATTTGCACTCACGTGAGTTGAGAGGGGCTGAGATCACTTCCTGCGTCCTCGGACACATCGTACATGTACTGAAACACAATACACTTTCAAGCTCAGCGTGTTTAAACAATACATGTACACAGACTATCTGCAGCAGGTTCTTCGTGTTAGGAGGGGGACACTTCATTAAATCCACACAAATTCAAGTACCTCTTTGCTCATTTATACTCATGTTGCATGGCAAGCAGTAAGAGGTCAAAGGTCATGTCCATCTACTCTCCCTGCACTCAGTCCATCCAGGACCTATATGGCGACTTTAGCCTCCCGTCTCCATCGTCCTCTGTCCACAGAGCACCTCGCCACTCCATCAGGTGTCATTTTATTATATCATATCAAATAAGTACACGTATTCAATGTCGGCCTCTCACCTGTCGCCATGGTTACAGCTCCGCTCTGGTGACTCGCTCCGACACGCTCTGAACAACTCTTGCCCGATCTGAAAGAAAGACGTGTCTGAGAGTGATCATCATCTACTACCAAGAAAAAGGTCACGTCACATCATCAGCTTCAAGACAGATCATGTCACCCATTCTTCTCCATTCTTCTTCAGTCGGGCTTCGGCATGCTCATATCACAACCTAATGCGCTGAGCCTCAACAACAAGAAGCCCAGGTGAAACCTTCAAAATAAAAGCCAGCAGACTCACCTGCTGTCCCCGGAGACGCTGCTCTGGAGAAGGTGGAGGAGCTGGAAGAGAGCATGGCCACAACAGTCACATTCAACTCCTCCCCTAAGCACCATGTGACAGGAGTACTGGCGTTTCGTCCTCTTTACTCTCATCAAATGGAGTCAGCTAAAAACTGAAACATCAACAGTGCTTAACAGCAGCAACAATCAATGCAATGTTTTCAAATGGCACACAATGTCAGCTCAGAACACAGCCTTATGCTACTCATGCATCACTGGACACAACTAAGTCATATTATTCAATCTCATCTTCAACAACATTGGCACATGATAATTATTCTTCCTAAACAAACACATACCAACAATGCCGTCACAGACGCACTTATCCACGCAACAGACCAGCTCTGAACATGCTTTACATTGGCCCTGGGATCACACTCATGACATCAAGGGGAGACACAAAGGCATTCCCAAAAAACGCCAGTAGATGGCAGCAAAGGACATCTCAGTAGGATTTCAAACTAACCATTTCACTGTCCAACACAAACAACACAGGACAGGCACGGTGGGACACGCATGTCGCCATGGAGACAGGCGGTGCCTTGCTGACCCATCTTCCTCTCTCTGTTCTCAGATGTCCCAGCGTCTCCTGGACGTAAAAAATGAAGCCATGCTTACAATGGTTCAACTGGACAAGGAGCTGGATCACCTGTGGGTCAGTTACCGTGGAAACACATTCAGACAACACGCATGATGGGGCTCACCAACTGCAACGCGCTGTGCAAAGGACGTGCATGCCCACGCCAACTCTCAGGTGCACACGCTGCAGCGGATCTTGTGCCAGACCATCCGGCAGCAGAGTTGTCTGGAGCCACACCCTCAGGAGACACAGCACGTCGGAGGACCCAGAAAGGAGAGAGCCGCGGGGGCATGGCCAATGCTGCCTCTCTTCCCTTTCATGCTCCGTGTTCAATGTTGGTTGTTAAAGTTGCATTTCACATTTCATCACCAACAGATCCCTTCAGCGTCGCCATCTGAAAGACAGAAAACACAGCAGCTCATTCAGTCGTGACCCAGTCAGTCAGCTGACCTCCGCTGGTTCACTCACTGTCACAGGTGGGACACGTGTTCTAAACGTGTGCGTGCTGAGGTTAATCCTAACTCAGACACACCTGCTGCTCTGATTGGACACTGGACCAAACTGGATCCTCTGGGATCGTCGTCCCTCTGCAGGGACGGAGTACAAACCACAGGCGTCACATCATCGGGACAGAGACGTCTCACAGCTTCTTGTATTCAAATGTCCTCTGTTTGACGAAACAACACACTATAAGACTGAGAGGTTAGCTCCTAAAAGGGACCATGAGAAAACCAGCTACTTAAACAACATTTTAACATTCATGAAACTAATAAACCAAAGGACATTGATTTTAAAAAGGCCTCTAAAGTGCTATTGGCAGATTTGGCCAGTACGGGGCATTCCAGGACCTTCTTCAGAAAATCCTTACAAGAACTGCAGAGGTCTCCACAGCTGTCCCTTTAGTTGTTACCTAGTCGCCCTCCACTGTCACACTGCCTAGGTTTGTTTCAAACCATCTGGAGACCACTCTGACATCACCAGTTTCACCACAATTGGAGGATCATCACAGCTTTCAGGAGAAACAGAAATCTGAGGGATCACTTGGTGAGGGCAAGGCTCCTGCCTCTGGCCCTCGGACCTGGAAAAGAGAAAGACTATTTTATGGTCTCACTTCATCCAGGGCCTCCAGATGATGTATAAAGTCAACCCAGGCAACAACAGCAACACGAAAAACTGTGTGTATTTACGGACCTGCAAAAAATGGGGCTCGAAATATGTCAGTGAGACGCCTGCACGCACGAGTCAGTCCACAAACACAATATTCTTCATGAGAAATGTGTAAACCGTCATGTTTCACAGGCCTCGGTCCCACAGTGCAACCCCCACTGGACCACAGCCCAGAGGAGGAGAGCAGAACAGGACTGGATCTACAGGCGGGGCACCACATATCCAGACTACCTGAATGAGAGGATGGATTCCTGCCCATCATCATCCTCCTCTCTAACTGATTTCAACCCCATTTCATACGTTTCAATCATTATCAAAAATATTTTCCCTTCCATACTGTGACATCCCTGACCTCAATTTGACCCCAACCCTAACCTTGACGCATACTGGACTGATACCTAACCCTTGACAGTAAATCCATGTGTTTAATTTCACCCCTATTGTAAATTTAACCCCTGAACCATAACAAACAGAACCATTGTTTTAAATTGACTCCGAAATTTTAACCCTTAACCCCCTAACTTAAGTGTGTAGAAAGTTGACCCCCATTTTCAATTTATTCATTTATTATGAAATTAATTCAATCTAATAAGAAATCAACCAGTTCATTTCTTCATCTATATATTTATAAAACTCACCTTTCACTGGGGGCCTCAGAAACACATCCCCTGGGTCAGCTGGCCCGTCCAGGTAGGGGCTCCTGAATTAACTCGTTCACCAATGTTTTCATTGGACATTATTCATATGCCATTTCTACTCAATAAATACATGAATAATAATGAATATGAATAAATAACCAGCCTGTGCTTACCTGCATAATACTTACCCTTGTCTGCTTCTGTCGCCATGTCCTCCTGTCTCTAGGGACACAATTTCACAATTACAACTCAAATATAATTGGTACACAATACAAAACCATCACAGTAAAAACAAGTATTACCCGAGACATGTCCTCAGACAAAAGTCAAAAGCTCGACGCTAAACATCTGAATTAAGCACAGGGACAAAATGGCGGATCCAATAAAAACCATCGCGCGTCGTCTCACGTTGTGCGAGCACGCACGCACTCACTCACCTCAGATCACACAAGTACACACACAAGTATTCAAGGATTACCCGAGACAACATGTCCTCAATCAAGAGTCAAAGCTCGACATTAAACATCTGAATCAGACACGGGAATAACCTCAAAATGGCGGAACCGCTAAAGCTACAGCGCTGCGTCACGGTGCGCACTCACTCACTCACCTCAGCTCTGTCCTCGCATGTCTCACCTGTCTGTCTCCTTCTGTCAGGACAGACAGCTCGTGGAAAACCCGGACTAACGCGGTGGAGACACTGACAGTTTAGCGCGGACACCCAGTCAAAAGTCAAAGCTGACGCTAAACATCTGAATAAGACACGGGGAGAACCTCAAAATGGCGGAACCGCTAAAGCTACAGCGCTGCGTCACGGTGCGCACTCACTCACTCACTCACCTCAGCTCTGTCCTCGCATGTCTCACCTGTCTGTCTCCTTCTGTCAGGACGGACAGCTCGTGGAAAACCCGGACTAACGCGGTGGAGACACTGACAATTTCGCGCGGACTGATGGAGCCGCGAAAAGTGAGCGGGGAGGGGAGGGGGGGCGGGGCCACAGGGATCACCCCACAATCAACAGGAAGACAAGACATGTCGATCACAGATAAACCGATTGACACTACAAATTACTGGAGGGACAAAGTCACTGGGACATTCAGCAGCTTCATCACAAGCCCATTGATTAAATTAAATATGTACTTTAATATAATTTGTCCATTATAATTAAATATATACTTAAATATAATTTATGTCAATTAACAAATGTTTTTAATGTTACTTAATATTAGCGTCTAACAATGTCATGTCATTAAATGAAACACTCACAAAAGTGCCTCAACCTGCACTAGTTTAAACATGTCTCTGTCCCCTCACTTTTGTGATTCTTTACCATTGCTTGACTGTCTCACCTGTGTCTCACAGCTGTGAAGGTCAAGAAGCCGATCCAGACCAAGGTCACATGAACATCAATACGTGATCATGTCTGTCTCTCAGGCCCTGGACGTGGAGGAGTTCCAGGAGGTCTTCCACACGAAGGCTTAGGGTATAGCTGTCGACTTGGTCTCGACAGAAAATTCATCAGAAGTTTCACTGCTCAATAAATTTCACCATCACGCTGATGAAAGCCAGTCAGGGGTCAGAGGTCACCTGAGCCATTCACATGTAGGTCACCCTGCACACATCAGAGCATGTCAATCACAAACAGGTTACAACCAACAACAACAAAACAGAGACATGTTTAAAAAAATGGGAGACATCTTTATGATCCACTTGGTCCCAGCCTCAGGTTGAAGACACTGGTCATAATGGGATGATATAAACAGCCAATCTCTGCTTCCTGTTTATGCAGCTTCCACCTGAGGACTGCGCACATGGACTTTGTTCAGTGTTTGTGTTTCCTGCCGACCGAGGCCGAGGTGAAGACGCAACGTCAGTATGAGAGAGACAGGAAACCAGTGGAGGCGCTGAGCAACGAAGATCGATTCATGATGCAGTTCAGTCAACAGTCAACACACAAACATCATGACCTTCATGGGAAACTTTGCACACAACATCCAGATGTTAACCCTGGTAAGACAGAGACAGCTAAATGTGGCCTGGGACCTGTCCTGTGGTAGCTAGCCCTCGTCTGGCTGATCAGGGTTGGGGGCATCACAGGTTATTTTACAAACAAATCATGCCTGGAGTAGATGAACACGGCCTCCCTCCCTCTCCAGACGCTTTAGGATCCATGTAGGGGACTCCACAGGAACCAGGACCAGCGCCGCCAAGCCTTCCGCCACTCTGACAGTCCACAAACGTGTCACAGCAACGTCTCTCCAGTTCACCCAGAAACCTGTCAGTGAATTCAACATGAAATACATTCCATTAGTAGACAACACATTAGTTTTGTGTGTAAAGCTCACGCAGCTGTTGATTTGGACATGTGGAGTTGAGCCAACAATCTAAATGTGTATATGTCATCATATGAGCTGTCCTTATGCTCCCTATGTCCTGGTGATCTTGGTTATGTATTCTCAGGACAAAGCAACCAAGTTACGCAGTGCGGGTTATGATTCCTCCTTCAGGAATAAGTGGTGTTGTTATGACTGATCACAAGTGATCGACTGCTTTTAGACACAGATGACACATATTGTTATATAGCCTCATTCCACCTTGTGCTCTGTTAGTTTTTAAATAGCACTGAACCACGTGTCTTTGAGCAAACAGACGACACATTTCATGAAAATCTCTAATTCTATTTTTGGTCCAAACAACACACAGCACAAGAGGGTCAGCCTCCAAACAACATGTCGCTCCAGTTTCACCGTTTGAAGTGACAGCGGATGTTGAATGTTGCTTTCCAAAATAAGAGAGTAACTACCTACTTCCACTGAGACCGAGAGTTAGCACCTGAAACACACAGGGAAAGCCATCATCTGTCCTTATTGGACACAAGGCAGAGATCTGACCCAAGACAACACGCATCTCTTTAAAACAGCCATCAACTCATTCAGCTGCTGCAGAAACTCGCAGGACGCCGTCTTCCACACGCTGACCACCTCCTGACCTTCGCTGGATCGCACCTGGCATCAGCACGTGCAGACAAAGTCACAATGGATGACTCAAACATTAGAAACAACTTTGTCACATCAACCTGCTCAACATTCTGAACAGTCATCAGTTCATAGACAAATATTATCATAAAACTTGACCTGCACTTATCTCGCACTGGGTGCAAAATCACTGCTTTACTCTTACATGTGCAGTTCTGGTAAAGCCACACCCCCACCAGCCAAAAGATTTGTTACAAATGAAAAACAACGATGTCACCATCTTAATGGCTCAGTCCCACCTGTCGGCAAAGACAACAATCATTTCGTGGATTCACCAGATTCCCTCCTCATCTTACTTTCACACTCATTGTTCTGTTTTCAATGTTTTCCTTAATGTTGTAAAGTAAGTAAATCGCTCACAAAAAAGGGGGGGTGGGGGGTGTCCCTGTAGCCAGGTTAGGGGACGTCAAAATTACAATACATACGACTACTGACCAAGAATCAACAGAAAACTGACTCTGATCCAAACTTAAGTATTTTTCCTTAACATGGCCACAGAGCCCGCCCACCTGACTCCCTCCTCCTCCTTCCAAAGGCTCCACCCACCAGCATGCAGCCTCTGCCAGCTGCTTTGCACCATCACAAGTACAGTGTCGACACATGGAGCTCTGCGATAAAAGAAGAGGAAGATCTGTTCAGAATGAAGAGCCATAAACTGTCCTTGTCTCTGTCCTTGGTACTGTAACACACAATACACAAGAAAAATACATTAAAGTGTAAAGTACTTAGTTTTGCTTTCAATGTACTGTACTATATTAAAAATACCATGTAAATATATTTTCACAATTAAAAAAAAAAATGACCGCAGCAGTCTGAAAAAGCTGCTTCCTGTGGGGGTTTCTATTATTTCACAATAAAAGCATAAAAATGTTTTCCCCAATAACAATGGACTTTCAGCAGAATTCAGAATAACCAATTACCATTTACTATCTTTCCCCATTTGCACTCACTGAAACAGTACATGTACACACAGCGTGTTGAAACAATACATGTACACACTGACAATCTGCAGCAGCTTCTTCATCGTATTAGGAGGGGGGCACTTCATCAAATCTACACAAATTCAAGTACCTCTTTGCTCATTAAAACTTATGTTGCATGGCAAGCAGTCAGAGGTCAAAGGTCACATCCATCCACTCTCCCTGGACTCGGTCCATCCAGTAGCTATATGGCCACTGTAGCCTTCCGTCTCCGTCGTCCTCTGGCCCCAGAGCAGCTCGCCACTCCATCAGGTATAACTTTATTATATCAAATAAGTACATGTGAACCGCTCACCAGGCGTCCTCACCTCTATCGTCATGGTTACAGCTCTGCTCTGGTGACTTGCTCCGACACGCTCTGAGCAACTCTTGCCCGGTCTGTAAGAAAGACGTGTCTGACAGTGATCATCTACTACCAAGAAAAAGGTCACATCACATCATCAGCTTCAAGACAGATCATGTCACCCATCCTTCTCCATTCTTCCTCAGTCAGCCTTCAGCATGCTCATGTCACAACCTCACGCCATCAACGACATCGCACTAAGCCTCAACAACAGGAAGCCCAGGTGAGACCTTCAAAATAAAAGCCAGCTGACTGACCTGCCGTCCCCAGAGACGCTGCTCTGGAGAGGGTGGAGGAGAGCATGGCCACGACAGTCACATCAAACT
The DNA here is from genome assembly GCA_016785235.1 of Pseudorhombus dupliciocellatus. NCBI lineage: Eukaryota > Metazoa > Chordata > Actinopteri > Pleuronectiformes > Paralichthyidae > Pseudorhombus > Pseudorhombus dupliciocellatus. Next base: position 8,267 of record JAFBJW010000077.1, read on the forward strand.
CCTCCCCTAAGGACCATGTGACAGGAGTGCTGGCGTTTCGTCCTCTTTACTCTCGTCAAATGGAGTCGGCTAAAAACTGAAAAATGAACAGTGCTTAACAGCAGCAACAATCAATACAAAGTTTTCACATTGCACAGAATGTCAGCTCAGAACACAGCCTTATGCAAGTCACGCATCACTGGACACAAGTCATATCATTCACTTTCATCTTCAACGACATGGGCACATAATAAAAATAATTCTTACTAAACAAACACGTACCGACAATGCCTTCAAAAGACCCGCTTATCAACACAATGGACCAGCTCTGAAGGTTAGCTCCAGAATCACACTAATGACATCAAAGGGAGACAAATTTTAAGGCACTTCCTTAAAACCACCAGTGGATGGCAGGGAAGGACATCTCATTAAGATTTCACAAACTGACCATTTAATTGTGAAACACAAAGAACACAGAACAGCCACAGTGGGACACGCAGGTGGACACAGGTCGCCGTGGAGACGGGCGGCACCGTGCTGACCCATCTTCCACTCTCTGCTCTCAGATGTCCCAGCGTCTCCTGGACGATACTTAAAATGGTTGAACTGGAGAAGGAGCTGGATCACCTGCTGGTCAGTTACTGTGGAAACACATTCAGACAACACGCATGATGGGGCTCACCGAGGCACGGCACATCGGAGGACCCGGAGCTCCTCAGCCCCAGAGAGGAGAGAGCAATGTCACTGAGGTCTCAGAAAGCAAAAGTAAGTGTAGTAAAATGTCTCGTCCTCTGGAATCCGTCCTACCACACCATGTGCTCCTGGACTGTGTTCCGATGACCCCGATGTCCTCCTGCAACGTGGCGGCAAAACAGGTCGCAGTCCTTGAAGAACTCGTCCTCAAAAAAGCAGCCTGCGCAGCTCCGTTACCGTACAGCTCAAATGAAAAATATAAGCTCAGCTTCTTATATATTCTCCATTAAACACAGCAGTGTCATCACATAAAACGCAAAATAACACTTTGCAATACTTTGCACCTGCTGCGGCTTCAGTACCAGGCCGCAGCTGAGCGAACAACCTGGAAGCTATAGTACTACATTAAACACCACATAGTCTCAAAAATCACAGTAAAAAAACACAAATACTATTAGAAATCACAGACTATTCTGACTGGCTTCATTTCTTCCGTACTGCAGTAGAAAGGTACTGCTAACAGCCGCTAACAACTGCTAACAGCCGCTAACTCACCAGAATACTTCCAAGGGTCGACAACACTGTGTCGGATCGATGATACTTCCACCAGGGAGATATCGCTCCACATCGACTTCTAACCGAAGCTTCTATTATCCGCAAAATGATCATCTGAAACAATCCGACAAACCTGCATACGCGCCGCTGCGCGAGGTTTTTCTTCCTTTTGTGACTGCGCAACAGGTGATGCGTTCAGTTATGCTCGGAAAATTAAAGCACCTGGTGGCGAACAACTGTGATGAACATCACCTGGGTTACACTCATCTGAATCAAAACAAAAAGGGAATATGTGAAAGAACTTCAGTATACATACGTGACCCTGTGCATGACCTTTCACTCCCAAACTGTCCAGTCGTTGGACAAAGTAGCGGGAGAAACATAACCTTATTTAAAAATATATATATTTAGAAAAAGGAGGGAATCAATGAAGAACAAAGTGTTCATCTGAAAAAAAGAGAATATGGGAAAGAAAATAAACAACTTCAATGTACATACATGAGCCCAAATCACAAGTACTTAAAATTAAAAAATCGAACTACATCACCCTATTCGAAAGAAACGGCTCAAATCAGAAACACAATTTAAAAAATTAAAATATTAAAAAATACATACAATAATAAAATCAATATATTATACAAAAATATAAATGAACATATACATAATTAAGAAAATATAAAAATTACTTAATAAATATAAATTACAAGAAGAAGAAAAGTTAGGATTGGAATCATTTCTGAACCGGATGTCTTCACCTGAAACAAACAAACAAAAAAAAAAAAAAACGGCAAAACACAGTAAATAACCTCATGCCCCCTGGTGGAAAACTCCCCATTTTTGGGGGGTCATTTTCTCACTTTTTACACCCAGTTTTGTCACCCCAGTTTTTGAAGTCATAATCATAAAATCTTGTTCTTATTCAATTACATTGAATTAAAGGGAAGATACAAGAAGCCATTTCACAAGATGGTCATGTAATTCATTGCCCAAAGTATTTCTAGTTCTCCACTTTGCATGGTCTACATGTACATTCCTGTTTTCAATAATGATGAATCTTTATAAAGCACAATGACACATATTTTCAATTATGTTAATGTTTTTTTAAGCGTGGCCAACAGATTCCTAACCCTCACTGCATTTTTAATTTCAACTACTCAATATTCATCCAGTTGAATGTTGTGCAGGGGAGCACTGTAAGCACTGCAATGGGGTTAGTTGTCCAACACATAAGCATTAGCAGCATTCAGCGGAACTGCTCATATCTGTGTGTGTGTGTGTGTGTGTGTGTGTGTGTGTTAAACACATTTGATGTTTTTTTACACACAGAGGAAGTTAAGGGACCTCACCGGAAAGCAGTTGATCCTAAGGCTGCCAGCCCCTGCTTCCTTATCTTTCCACAGTATTTTTGTAGAACGCTTTGAGCTGATGCTCATGTTCCTTGTGTCACTGGATTAAAACGGATAAATATTAATGAAAAACACCGTTATTACTTAAGGTTGTCACATGTGAAATTAACTGTTCTGTGTACATGTGGTGTGTGAGTAAAAAGTCAGTCCGTTACTCATCACTGACGTGTTTAGTTTTGACCCATTGCAGGCACTGTGAGGGACGAGCCAGCGCACAATCATCTGCTGGATTTAGCTTCTATCATGGAATTCAGGAGGAGAAAAGAGAGTCTGTGGTCACACATGATCCTCAGCAGCGTAGACACTCCTCCTATGTTCTCATGACAGCGCCACCTCTGCTCTGATTGGCTTAAGAGTTGGAATCTGCACCTGGATTTCATTTGGGGTTTGTGGGGTCCACAGCAACACACATGCAGCATGTGGGCTGTTGAGCACAAAATGTCCTCAGAAAAAAATCTGGAAAAAAATCATCTGGAAGACATTATGTTTTTGACTTTTAGTTGATGTCAGTCATGTACCACTGTGCTTATATACATATTTTAATTACATGATTGCCTCATAAGTCATTACAACTTTGTCACTTGGCTGTGACCTTCAGGAGAAAATTGTGCTCACCCTAAAGTTAAGTTGAATTCTCTGTGTTCCTTTCCCTGTGTGTACATTCCAGACAAATATCGTCTTACTCTGAGGCCCAGTCCAGAACACAGGCATGTCAAGGGTGGATGTAGGAGCAGGGAAAGGGAGGACCAAAACACAGAACTACTGTAACACAAAGTCTTTTAATAAAGGTTTCAACAAAAACACAAAGTCAGAACAAAAAGAGCAGGAGGTCAAAGCCAATACTGAAAAACTTAGCAGGCACGGAATGCGATTACTGTCAAATTGAAACTTTAGATTTTGGCTGAACGTGCGATGAAGGGGAGAGACAGGAATGTGTTTACTGGGTGGCTATCTAGAGTGTGTCCTTATCGAGAATCATTAATTCACCCTAACCCTCCTTTTGTCAGAGGTCCAATGATGTGCAGGTTAAAATGGATGCTGCATCATTTCATGGCTTCTCCGATTCACAGCAGCTGCTTTAGGGCTGGTGCTGATGCTGTCTGATATCATGCCCAAGGACTCATTATGATTACAGTCTTGGCTGGAACAAACTGAAAGTGCATTTTCCTGCTGAGACTTCAGGCACAAGGCTTGGATTCAATGAGACGGTACACAGGTAGAATTTGAAAGGTATTTCATTCTTCTAGCTAAAAAGGAACCAAAAGAGGGAGCTATAATATTCTGAGAAAATTACTCAAACTAAACTAAAGTATTCATGACAAGACTCCATGAGCTGCTACCAGTCTTCTGCATCTCTGCCATTTCCACAGCTGTCGGGGTGGTTGTGTTAAACGTTCACTGGATTGCTCCTCGTGAAATCTTCTAATGCTGCTCTGCAGTTCCTCTCTTTAGAAGTGATTTATATAAAACTGCTTTCACTCTGTTGTTTACTGGGTTTTCCTCCACACGGCTCTGCCTTGGCTGTGTGCCTGTGAACATATTTAAAGGTCAGAGTAAATCTGAGATCTGTTCCTGTGCCATATTCTTGCAGCATCTCTCCTCCTCTGCAGTCAGGATGTTCTCAGCCTGATGATACGCAGCTGGACCAGACATCGGTCAGTGCAGGTGAAAGCCGTTAGCTGATTGGTCCTCGACAGGGGGAGGACACAAGAAGAGCACTGGGAGAACTAGAGCGAGACATCCAGCAGAACATGAACTTATACCTGTTTATGTGAAAACATGTCATAAAGAAAAATCTGCTGCCCCGAGGCATCACGTTCGATGTCAGCTCTTAGACTCCCTGACCTTTAACCTCAGCTTTGTCTTTATGTGCTTTCATTGTGTAGACGCAGAATGTCTGGGTGGGACAAAGGTGGCAGGGACAGAGCGACCAAGATCAACAGATCAATAATTTTTCCAGCACTGAGCTCCACGACCTCAGACAGAACGGACCAGAATGTCTGAGCTGCAGCAGAAACAACTTATGACCGCACACATTTACGATGACACACACACAGTCTATACTACAGGCCTTTGATGAGTGTGGACTCTGCACTGTTTTTATGGACTCACAGTTTCTGTGATAACTGTTCTCAGGCAATCCTGTCGAGTGAAAAGAAGGAAGGCAGAGCAAACCCTGCATTCCTCACAGCCTCACTCTCCAGCCGACCCCCGCCACCCAAAAAAACAAAGACACAATCTGTTGCTCATTACAACACTGCTCTGCTCACCCTTTGTTTCCCCTTCCCTGCCTTCTGGGTCATCTATGGTCGGTTGAGGCAAAAAAAACAAGAGTGAGCGCCCCAAACTGTTTCTTGTCTTAGCGAAGGCGATAAGAAAACAGCTCGGGTTGGGGGAAACCTTCCTCTGCTTCAGGGCACGAGGGCAAATAAATGTTGAGGAAACAGCTCAGCGGCCTGGAGCCTTGGACGCTCACACGTGTCTCCTGTGTCATGTCAATCATCCACATTGTCTCCTCCTCGTCCTCATTAGCAGAAGCAGCATGAATATCCCAATTAGGGGCACATGGCTGTGCCAACAGTGTCCTCACAAGCCGTCAGCCGGAAGAATTGGATAAAGGATGCTGAACACAAAACCACATTATACAGGTAGACCTGCTGTGCTGGGGGGCATTTAATGGAAGTGTCTTCAGCTTCAGCATGAAGTCCCTCCTCTGTCAGTCATTCCACTGTTTCTTCAGTGTATGAAGTGAACATGAAATATACTGACCTTTGATGAACTTTCACAGTTCATTTCACATGTTCATCACATTTTTTTCAGCTCATAAGTTGTGAAAACAACCATCACAGTACAATCACATACATAATCACATACAATTCTGTCTCTCTATCCATCTGTCCATCCGTCCACCCACTGCCCAGGGCTCCGCTCTGTGTGCCAGGATGCTCAGTGACTTCACTTCTGTGGCCCTGCAGTTTCCCAACATTGAGTCATTTCCAAACAGCGCGTGCGTTGCAAAGCTGCTGATGTCAGAGTTCCTCCTCCACCCTCAGACACTCACAGTTGCTCTGGTTTGTGTCCAGTTCTGAACATTTCAGGTTTTGTGTTTAATATCACATTAAAGCCAATATGACGTACAGACGCGTCATCACTTTGATCACTTGTGTGACATCATCACCATCTCATTTGTTGAACATGAACGAGCTCCTCATGTTCATGTTCAAACATTTATTCTATTCATGTTTCTTTTGTGTTCAACTTGATCTGCGCGTGCCCTTGTCCTCTCACACGTGCGTCCCCTCGGATCATCCTGCTGTGCGCATGCGCGTCAGCGAACGCTCATCCACACACAGTCCACGGTGTATGCGCGTTTCTCTGAGCTGGGTTTATGTGGATCCGTCGTCACGGCCGAGAAGAGCCGTAGCTCCGAACCGAACCCTCCCCGCACCCGGCCGAACCCTCGCGGTGAGTAACTCCGCGAACATCTGGGCGCGTGCTGCGCCGGTGAACGGGGATGAGCTCGCGCTTCTTGATTAGCTTCATCTCGGCACGAACGCACGCTGAGCGACCAGGTTCGACTCGGTAACGGGACTCACTGACACGATCCCCGCGTGTTTCTTTGTGATCATTCGCGCTCCTGCTGCACGCGCACGGTGCACATACATTTGAAATCACTGAAAAATATCATTGGCCTCACTTCCACTGTGATCGGGTCTGCGCACAAGCAGCCCTCCATCCAGGTCAGTGACGTCAACAGAACGCCGAGGTGAGCGCGAGCCGACGTGTTCTCTGTCATCTGCTCAATGACTTTCACATGCTGCCAGTCCGACCGCTGGCTGGTCTCAGGACAGCTTCATACATCAGCCACAGACTGGGACCTGGTCTCAGCGCCACGAACTGCAACACGGATATTTACCATCGAATTTACGAGGAGAAGATCAAACACTGCGCCTTCAGAACAGCTGAGTCTGAGTTGGCAAAGGAATAGGGCTTAAGTGAACTCTGGTACCTGGATTTATGACGTGTGTGTGTTACTCATTAAGAGGGAATGCAGCAACTACAACCAGATGTGGAGCCAGCGCCATCACATTTCACAGGAAACTTTCTTCAGACTGGATTTCTTCATCATTTCTGTAATGGGACTTTCCTCTGATGTCTTCACTAGAGTGGTTAGGGTTAGGGGACATGTTAGAGTGGAGAGCAGAGTAGAAACATGACTGTGGACACTCTGTTTTTCAGGTAACTGCAGCTCTGCCACACAGTTTGGAAGAGAGAGGGTTTGTTGCTGCAGGATGAATAGACTCATTGAGTGTGTGCTACTTCTCTCTCTCTCTCTCACACACACACACACACACACACACACAACTATGGAGGAAAAAACATTAATAACTGGAAGAAACTCTAGAACCAGACTCAAACATCTGCCTGGACAGATGAATGGGGTGGGGGGTGTCACACACGGTGACCTCACTCATGCTGAATGGAGTAAAATTCTGTCTGAACACTTGTGGAGAGCTTTTAGTTTTTAACTGATTCAACTGCATTGGTCGTGCTCGTCTGGAGGCAGCTCTGAATGACTGAGTGCTAACTGTGGTGTTGTTTCTGGGGAACATGCAACAGTGAAGTTTTAGCCAGCCACCTGTATATTTTTTTACTTTATTTATTTTATTTCTCCTTATAATTGCCCAGAGCCCACTGGGCCTTGCTCTGGCACACTGACCGTCTGTGGTGACCAGCTCTCTGCTCTGTCCCCCCCACAGGTTTTGTGTGCTGATCCCAGTTCAGCTCATTGAACCTCCTCTAATCCTCTGAACCTCAGCTGTCTGCCACCGGTAACGTTGGACATCTTCGTCTGTCAGCAGACATGCCGCCGGCGGTCAGCGGTCCTGTGGGGTACACCCCCCCTGAAGGGGGCTGGGGATGGGCGGTGGTGGTTGGAGCCTTCATCTCCATTGGCTTTTCCTACGCCTTCCCCAAATCCATCACAGTCTTCTTTAAAGAGATAGAGGTCATCTTCGAGGCCACTCCCAGTCAGGTGTCCTGGATCTCGTCCATCATGCTGGCGGTCATGTATGCGGGGGGTGAGTGATTTCACGGCACAAACTGCTCTTCACATCTCTTGAGCGGTTTCACAGCAATGGATGACGCCAGTAGGTGGCGCTGATCGCCTCGTACAGGTCCAATCAGAATGAACGCTTCAGCCTGTTGCTCCGCCTCATGAACAGGAAATGAGCCACCATGTTCACAATTTGTGACATGAAGACGAGGCCATAAACCAGCTGTGTCGTCCACTTTCCTTATTGTCTAAATTTACGGGGACTCTTTAATGTGCTTTAGCTGAGCCTAATTGGGTTAGTTGGAGGGTTTTATTTATAGAAGTCGCTTTAACCTGACGTCAGGGATTTAAAGTCTGAACTCAACCACGCTGTTGTTGTTGTTTTGACATTTCTCGTGTTGATGGGTTTTTATACTCATAGATATTTGCTGTGTGTGACGGGTACAGTTTATACACACAGCTACAGGGTCAGAGGTCACGGAATCAACCCCTGGAGAGCTCTTGCTTGGTGTCAGGAAGTAAACAACAACGTATGTTGGAGGTGGAATCTGTGGATGAGATCTAGGGTTAGGGTCAGGGTTAGTTCATGATAACTGATGAGACTTGTTCTCTTTGATAATGAATCAGGCTTCAATCCTGCTTTATCTGCTTCGCCAGTTATGGTTGAATGTGGGCGTGAAGAGGACAGAATATGAGGCGGAGCCATTTGTCTCTGTCTCTAAAAACAGAGTTGGTTCCTTATGACTCAGCCCCCCCTCCCCCCCGCATGCCAGCCTGCATTTAGGAGTGAACGGAGAGGAACAAGAGGAGGAGTGAAGTTGCATAACAGAAGCCAGATGTTGCAGTACTTTTATATATTTTTATACACACACAGCTGTGGCTTTAGGGACGCTCTCTGATTAACAAAGAATAAATGACTCATGATTTCAAATACGCATGTACACACATTTGGAGAAGTAAAAAAAACAACCTCTGGGTGGATGACAGGGTGAGGAAGAGGAAGAACAGGAAAATGAGGGTTTACACTACAGAGGGTTAGGGTCAGAGGTTAGACAGTAGACATGGGGTTAGGGTTAGAGGTCATAGTGACGTCATTGTGATGACATCATGAAAAAGTCATGACAAGGGATCACTATCAATTATAGTTTAATGATTAGACTGTGCATAAAACCAACTGATGAATGGCTCCACACACACACACACAGTATAGATTGTGCAGGCTGCACTTTGTATTCCAGCAGCGTCAGCCTGGCTTCAAAGCCCATTCATTCTGACACTGACACGCAAACTGAGACACGTGGCCTCCTCCTCCTCCTCTCTTTTCTCTGCTCTTCTTCTCTATGCTCATGGTGTCTGTGTTCCAGAGACTGTATAAGAAAACTCTTAATTTATAAACATATATATATACACACACACACACACGTAGAGTATATACTACTCTAGTGCTGTCATTAACCCTGAAGTATTCACACATTCACAGTAACACGCTGCTCAGTTGCGTGTCCTGCCCCCCCCCCCCCCCCCCCCCCCCCCCCCCCCCCCCCCCCCCCCCCCCCCCCCCCCCCCCCCCCAGACAATCAGTCATTGTCCCTCTCCTATTTTTACAGTTACAGCATCATCTGCTGGTAACCTGATGTCACATTCACACACATTATACACAGACACACACACACAGTTGTTCCACAGCTGCCAGCATAGACCCTAACCTTAACCCTGATTCCTCCCACAGTGGGGTTACAAGAGCATACAACATGTGGCATGAACAAACAGAACAAGAGAAGGAAGGAGAGATGGGAAGTGATATTTAACTTCTACAAACCACAAATGTGTGTGACTGTGTCATGGTGCGTGTTGGTTGGGATCACACACGTGACGGACCGCACATGAAACAGACATTTTTCCTGCACATATTACAAACAGTGTACTTTTGCCAAAGGGATGATTGTGGTGCTTTACTGTAAAGTTTATGATGTTCATTATTGAACCAATCAGGTGATCGTTTAGTCAAGGCAACTGGATTTCTTTCTTTATTGAAGACGTTTCGTCCTTCATCCGAAGGGCTTCTTCAGTTCCTTCGGATGAAGGACGAAACGTCTTCAATAAAGAAAGAAATCCAGTTGCCTTGACTAAACGATCACATGATACTATGACCTGGATGAATGAGAATCTCCACAGACACATTATTGAACCAAGCAACTGAAAATCTTAGGATTGGGTGAAACACTTGGTCACAGCAGATTCTCACTGTTGTGTTCAGGGTCCAGTAAAATCCAGCGTTTCTCCCTCAGGGCCAATCAGCAGCATCCTTGTGAACAGATTTGGAAGTCGACCAATCATCATCGTCGGTGGTTGCCTGGCAGGGTCGGGGCTGGTCGCAGCCTCGTTCTGCAACACTGTGGAGCAACTTTACTTCTTCATAGGAGTAGTGGGAGGTCAGTATTTCACTCACCTCAGACATGAACACAATATTTGATTATTTTAAATATATACATGTAAATATGGATACAAGAGTATGTTGAATTTGATCAGAGACACACAAAATCTCCATTTTCCAGGAATGGATAAGTCACAATGTCAAGGGTCACCGCTCTCTGTGTGGCACTCCGGGTTGAAAGGACTGCCCAGCACAGTCAACCAGTTATTTCATATAAAACATTTGGGAGGATAAATGAACATGAAGCTGGTTATGGAAAGAATTGAAGAGGTCCAATGTCAAGCGATGTTTGTTTTTCCAATTTAAAAAACTGTTGTCCAAAAAAGAAAAGAGTAGAGCCGCAGTGAAGTAATGCACCTCCATGCTGCCAGGGGGAGCCACCTAGCACAAGTCCAAAGTGCCTGTGTGACTGCCACTGTCCAGACGTTTATATAACACACGCTAACTTCTTTCATACTTAGTAACAACCACATTTCAGAACTCGGGAAAACTCTTTCAAAGCAACGTGCACTCATATGTTATGTCTCTTCTTCCTGATTGTCTTCCTCCTCCAGGTTTGGGACTGGCCTTCAACTTGAACCCAGCCCTCACTATGATTGGAAAATACTTCTACAAGCGCCGGCCCATCGCCAACGGCATCGCGATGGCCGGCAGCCCGGTGTTCCTGTCCACCCTGGCTCCTCTCAACACCTGGCTCTATGACGAGTTTGGGTGGCGAGGCAGCTTCCTGATCCTAGGCGGACTTCTGCTCAACTGCTGCGTGGCCGGGTCCCTAATGCGGCCCATCGGGCTCCCACCTGTGCCCGCCAAGCTGGACTCAGGAGCCGGCGAGGCCAAGGCAGCGGAGTCGATCCAGCCGCAGCAGAAGACAATCCTACAGACCATCAACTCCTTCATTGACCTGACGCTGTTCAAACACCGCGGCTTCCTGCTGTACCTGATGGGAAACGTCATCATGTTCTTCGGCCTCTTTGCTCCGCTCGTCTTCCTCTCTAACTACGCCAAGAGTAAAGACATCAGCAAAGAAAGGGCTGCCTTTCTCCTGTCGGTGCTGGCCTTTGTTGACATGTTTGCCCGACCTTCCATGGGCCTGTTGGCCAACACCAGGTGGATCCGGCCCAGGGTGCAGTATTTCTTTGCAGGGGCTGTCCTCTACAACGGCGTGTGTCATGTGCTGGCGCCGCTGTCGGTGGACTACACCGGATTTGTGGTGTATGCCATCTTCTTCGGTTTTGCGTTCGGCTGGCTGAGTTCAGTGTTGTTTGAGACACTGATGGACCTGGTGGGGGCTCAGAGGTTTTCTTCAGCTGTGGGTCTGGTCACCATTGTGGAGTGTGCACCGGTGCTGCTCGGACCGCCACTCACAGGTGAGCTGCTCTGCATGCACTGGGGTCAGGGTAGGACAGCCAGTGCACGCTCAGACCTGACCTCTTCTGTTTGAACCTTTCTCTGCCCACTGGTTTCCTGCAGATGTACCACGAAGTGTCTGATCAGTCCTCACAACACAGCTCTGGATACCATAGATCTGCATCATAGATATAGATGTACCATGAAGCCCCTCTGAAGAGCTGGAGTGTGAAAGCTGCAGGAACTCTGTCCGATGTGACTAATTTAGCGATTCGATATTTTGCATCCGGTAATTCTAACGGGTTAAATCTCGTCTAATCATGAGACGATTCATTCGAGCGTTAAAATTACTGTTCAAGAGGAACAATAAATAATTATGAGACAAAAACGGTCTGATGACGGGAAGCACATTAGGTTTCATATAATCTATAGAATTCAATCACATTTGAACTTGTCTCTTCTCCACCTCCAGGTATGTTCTATAACTACTATCAAAACTACGACTACACCTACATCACCTGCGGCATCATCCTCATCATTGCCAGCGTCTTCCTCTTCGTGGGAATGGGCATCAATTACCGCCTGCTGGAGAAAGAGAGGAAACAGGAGGAGAGGCGAGAACGAGACGAGCCCAAGGAGGAGCGCACCGCCATGCTGGCCCCACCCTCTCCATCCAAATCAGATGCAGAGGCGGGCGATGAAAACCGCATGCCAACCGACATCAACTTGGATGAAGTGGCCAAAATGGACGAGGACACGGTGTAAAAAAAAAAAAAGAAACAGACTGGCGAGGAACGCACACTTCACTACAACAGCTACTTAGCCCAGCCACACACACACCTTATATAGTGGAAACACTCACCACCCTGAAGCCATAGAACACCTGACACGTGCCGCCGCTACAGTTTGGTTTCAAACGTGCCTTCAGTGAACAGGAGACGCCTGTGAGAACACAACCAGTGAACTGAAGAGGAGACTTCTCTCAGGGTCTGCACACACACACACACACACACAGACGTCACATGTCCAGTTGAGGGACTTAGTTCAGCTCCCAAGAAATAATTTTATGATTATGATCATTTTAACCTTTGCTCAAAAATATGATGCAGAAAAACTGTGAAACATTTCAAAAGACAAAGTGAGTGATGAACTGCAACATCAGAAACATGTTGCTATGGAAACGTGTTTCATTGATTGAACAGTGAGAACTTTAGGGACTTTGACTCGAGACAAACAAACGAAATGGAGGCTTTGGAGGGTTCATTATTTGTTCTAAGCTAAAATGTTTTTCTTTTTCTCAGTTAAACTTAAGAATGAAAGGAAGCATCATTGTTTTATGTTTCTTAACTTTTAAATAACTTTATATTTTTGCTAAATATTAATTCTTTGGTCCATAAATATAGACATAGACAGTAAAGACTTGTCCAGCCCCCTGATAATGAGCGGCTGTCCCACCTGGACAGGGACAGCTTTTCAAAGTGTAGACTGAAGGACCGCGGTTTGTTTGTTTGTCAAAGCTTAGGATCACGTATTCGTTAATTAACGCGTCAGCTGTTTATTTCTCAACGACAAGGTCGGGTTTGTGCTTATGAAGTTAACTTCACACCAAATTTGGGGTTTCCAGTCTATTGAAAACTTTTGTCCATATGTGGGCGCCGTAACTTGCACGTAGATGCGATCCCAGATGTTTTACCAGCTGCGCCTGTTTCCTTTATTCTGGATCATGTGTTTGTTGTTCTCAGACTTTTATCATTTCAGCCTATGAAATCCGAGGCTCTGCTGTCAGTCAGACTGTGATAACCCCGCCCCTTTTGTGTGCACTCACATTAGTCAACGAGTTGAAGACGCATCATGTGTAGGGTGAAGTTCAGCTGGAGTGGAACTCGTGGTACAGAACGTATTTCAGCACTAGAACCTGAAGTAGATGATGAACACGTGTAATTTACAGTACATGTTAGAAGTCTGAATTAAATAGTGAAGGACCACAACAAAAACCTAGTATTTCTAGTGCAGGGTTCTGTACTGTACTTACCTTCAGCACCGTTTGTGGTAAATATGAACAAATCATTGTAGTTTCTCAAAATAATGTTCGTATTAAATGTTTTTATCTTTTTATGTGTGATGGCTGATGAGTGAAAGAATAAACAGTTTATAAAAGCTAGCGTCTCCTACTTGTTCTATGAAAGTGTAGCTTTGCATACAGACATTCACGTTTCCACTTTATTCACATTTAAGAGGCTTAAGATGAAAGGTTTATTTTTACATTTCAGACATTATGCAAACAACTATTCTTTCCTTCCTTTACGTAACTAAAGATGTTGGTGTTAACAAACATGCGAAACCAGGTATAGAAGGTCATTTCACAAAATGTCCGACCGCCAATAACGACGGGCGTGTTCCTGGTGTGTTGTACACTAAATGCTACTCAGTGTTCGAGTGTGTGTGTGTGTGTGTGGTGGAGTCATCCAGTAAAGAGCCTCGATGCCGAGTGCGACAGGGCAGCAGCCGGACCTCCAGAGAGACGCTGCTGGAGAACGCCGAGTAGATCCACGGGTTTGTGCACGAGTTGAGACTGGCCAACAACATGAGCAGGGTGAACACTGCACCTGCATGCATGCACACACACACACGCACACACTCAAGCACAATGAAGCATCTTTAACCACAAGGCTCAGTAAGGGACAATGTTGGCATGTGTTTATTTGTATTATACATATACAGTACACAGTGTATATGTCTGTGAACATACAGTATACTGTGTGTGTGTGTGTGTGTGTGTGTGTGTGTGTGTATATATATATATATATGGTTTTCTAAATATGGATTTGTGTAGCCTATGTAAGTGCAGATTTCTATTATTCATATTAAAGGAATCGTTCTCACCGCTCTGAGGGGGGGTGGGGTCCCAGGCGGCCCACAGCTGCACGCTGAAGAACGGTGCCCAGCACAGCGAGTAGACAATGACGATGACCAGCATCATCCTCACCATCTTCCACATAGCCGCTGACACTTCTCCAGCTTTACGTACGGGGGCTTTGGGCGGGGAGCAGACAGCAGAGGGCGCCGCTGCCACTGTCGCTGGCTGCAGCTCAGCTGACACTGAGATATTAGAAATGCAAAGGTCTTTATGAAAGCCCTGACTTCTAATGAGTGGCAGTTAGCTTAGCGCAAACAGAATCTAATCGTCCACTTCATTTTGACCTTTGACCCTGACGATAAGTTCTGGGCTCGTACCCGGACGGGGAGCCGTGGGAGGGGCAGGTCTCAGCGGACCCAGGAGCAGCTGCTGGTTTGTGGATGTGAGCGGAGAAACGTTCGGCGAGAGAGTGGCAGCCAACACGCGGCGCTCTGACCTCAGGTACAGGTTGTTGTGGATCTCTCTGAAGATTCGCAGCTGAGGAGGAAACAGGACAGAAATGAAAATGAGGACAAACAGATGAGCAGTCAGGACGAAGCACAAATAAAATCCTGTCATCAATCAAACCAGGAGAGACGATGAAATTTAAAAAAAGTAAAAACACTAACTACATCCCGGGAGCCACTTCTGAACGGGAGAAGATGAAGACCTGCGAGAAAGTTGGTCTGCTTCTTTTAAAATGAACAGAAGAGCAATCAGCGTTTGAGACAGGGGCTGAAAAGAGGAGCTGCAGCAGTGAGCAGCCGGAGGGAACCTGAACACTAGAGATTCACTGTTTCCTGTCAGCAAATTCAAGCCAGATGAATATAAAACTAAATGAGTCCATTGAAAGCTTACTGAACTCTAACTGGAAGGCGATAGTCTGAATGGATACGGCATGTGTGTGTGTGTGTGTGTGTATATCTCCAAATTAGACCATGATGGAACAAACCAGAACAGCTAGCAACTTAACTTAGCTTCAAAGAGCCAAACCACACACTCCTACAAAATAAGAGCAGCTGAGGAGTCTTAAGTCCGTTCTGTCCTGAATCCAACGGGGAGCAAGATTAGCTCCTCCTCCTTCCCGTGACATCATACCTGCGGCAGGCTGAGCAGCAGCGACAGCCCCCAGGCCAGCAGGATGAATGGGCTCCAGCGCTGGGTGGCACCGCTGCACTGAGATGGACATGGTGGCTAGGACAAGAGAAGAAGTCAGGGAGAGTCAGTAAATATTACTCCATTTCTCAGAGGCAGATTACTATGAGCATCTTCTCAAGTACAAAGTACCTCAGTACTACAAAGTAGTTTAGCAGATGCCTTCATTTAAGAGATGGACACGTGACAGGAACACGAGCACGTTCAGAAGGAGAAGCAGCGTCGGTCAGGCCTGAGGACAGTTGGTGTCCAGCAGGACTCAGGGCTGAGGACTGTACAGAGAGGACGGACTCAGAAAACAGAAGAGTCCTGATCTGATTTTGAAAGTTGTGAGAGACTCATTCCACCACTGGGGGGCGACAGAGGATGAGCTGAGCAAAGGGTGAGATGGAGGCAAAGCTTCGTCTGCCCAATGAGTGACGGCCTTTGAAAACAGGAAGCCCAGTGACGTGGTGTCAGTCCCACAGTTTGTGGACAATAAACATTTATAGAGCGAAGTGGACTTGTGGATGAGGAGCGTAAACACACTCAGCTGAAGTTCAGAGGTCAAACTTCCAACTGGCACATTAATTGTGAAACAATGAGGCGTGTTTACAGCTCAACAAGCTACAGAGGGCCCCTCATCCTCGTCGCTCGCTAATGAGAAGACAGAAATGTCAGGTGCAGCTTTGAAGTACTTGAATATTTGTGACAGAGTAAGGTCGGATACATTCCTCCTTGTCCAGTTTTAAAAGCTGTGAATTGGTTGGATGAACGTATGATTTATTATTATTGAATAATATAAAAAAATCCAAGGACGAGCAGAGAGCACAGAAACTGATCAATACGTTTGCAGAGTCGTCTGTCTGTGGAGGACATCTGTCCTGATGTCCCCTGACGACAGGAGACACTGGACCTCTGACGACGATGATGATGAAGCTTCAGTAAAGTCTGACAGTGACAAATCAGATAAACAAATGTGTTCAGTTAGGGCTTAGGGTTGGGGTTAGGGTTAACCCTAACCCTTACACCTCACCCCCCCACCCCTGCCGTGGAATGTGCAGAGCTCACCTGCTCCTCAGCGGGTCAGACCAGCTGCTTGCACTGGCTGCTGCCTGCCCTTCTCCTCCCTCTCCCCACTGCACTCCTCCCTCTTCTTGCCTCAGAAACAAGCGGGGGCAGCAGGAGAAAGAGGGCGTGTCCTGCTGTGTCTGCTGGCGCTGCTCGGATCCAGACTCAGAGGTTCTGAAGAACCGAAGGAAGAAAGAGTTTTGGGACGGAAATGTGAAGAAACGTCCTGCTCTGCGTTTCCTGCATTCCACCTCTCTCTCCGACAGTGCGCTGTTTGCGCCTTCGTTTGGAGGAGCCTCTAATTAATAAGGGGCCCACTGAGTGAAACACTCACACACCAGCCGCCTCAGTTCTGTCCACGTGACACTGAAGCTGTGAAGCTCCACGAGCTAAAAGCACGTTCATAAAGAAAGGAACTCATGGATTCATTCCTCAGGGAGAATTAAAATGGAGCACTTCACGTCAGGAGGTCGCCAACACATGACCTTTGACATCTGATCAGAGCTTTCCCTCCTGTTCTGCAGGCGTCACTCTGATCATCATCAGGGTTACATTCCTAAATCACTGCTCCTGTTCACGGCTGTACGTGCAGCTCTGGGATCACGCTGTGGAGCCCGGAACCTGCGACACCTGGCTCCATGCTGGGTTCCACCGTCTGACAGAGATCTGAGGCCTTTTTGTGAAAGTATCGAACAGATTTCATCGGCAGTGCGTGGAGTCCTGTTTGATGATGTTCTGAGCATCAAGGATGGGAGTGAGCACCCATCACACAGATGGATCATTTGGGTCATGTGACCCCTGGGGAGAGTCCAGAGTTTGTGTCTCATCAGCACATTGTTCAGGTGGAGGAGCAGCAGAGACAGGAGGTGAGGACGGTGTCATGTTTACGTCACCTGTCTCCGTCCACTTCTCCTGAGACAAGACAGACAAACTGAGCGCAAGGTTCAGAGAAGACCCACAGGTCTGAGGTCAGACCCAGGGCGCAGAGCTGACCACAGCCACCGGGAGGCGACAGTTCCACCTGTTATAGCAGCACTGTTAGCAGTACTAATGTTGTTGCAGTATTTGGGTCGATGTTCAGGTATCTGCACTGTTCTTGACTGTCAGATTTTTTTTTATCGGCAGGAGAGATTAGTGAGATGAAAGGTTGTGTCAGTGACCAGCGTCCACATCATCCTTCATGCAGAAAACATCTGTAAATACAAACTTAATGAGTTACATTTTTTTCAACTATTTTTTGTAAATAGTTTTTTTTATTTTATTCAAAGAAAGAATGGTTCATACAAGTAATATTAAAGTAACGTCTCAAGGGTTGAACTTGCATTTCAGTTCCTGTGTTATTATGATGCTTATTATCATCATCATTGATCCATCCAATGGTTTGCATTGTATTTCCACTGTGTGGGTTGAAGCGCTGGCCCTGCTCAGGTGCTCCGGGTCCGGGTGTCAATGGGTCCGCGCTGCTCTCGACGTCACGGACGGGAAAGTAACTGCGTGTCCACCTGAGTCACCGGAGGAGAAGCTCCGGCTCCGGACCCTCATCCTCTGCGACTCCTCTCTGCTAGTGGGAGCTGAAGTTTCTTTGCCACGTCACCGCGCAGTCCCCAATAGACACGAAGAGTGAAAGCACTACATTACCCAGGGTTCGCCGCGACAACACCCCCACTTCCTCCCCTTTCCCACCCACTCCGCTGGGCCGCGAGGAAGTCGCAAGATGGCCGCTGTCTCCTGGAAGTAACGTTCCCCTCTGCAACATGAAGCCGTGAGCGTGGAAGAAAGCGAGGGAGGCACCGACGGGCTTTTCTTTTTCTTTTCTTTTAGTTATTTTTCTTTTCTTTCGCCAGACATCATCTCATTCCGCGTCTTGTCCGCCTCTGACTCGCGTTCTGCCGCTGACGCGTCAAATCACGCCGGAGACCCTGCCAGCAGCTAACAGCTAACCGTTAGCCGCCGCCTCAGCTCGTGTCACAGGGAATTCGTGAGTTCCAGAGCCGTGCTAACATTAAGTCCGAGCAAAGCCAGAACCCATGCGGACCAGCGGCGGCTCGCTGTGACGCCATGTCACCAATGCGCGGTGCAGATCCGGTACTTCGTCTGTGAGACGATGGGAGCAGGAAACGTGTCCACCTCTCCCCGCCTGTAGCTGCACTGGCCCCGCTGACATGTCACCAGACCCCCGCAGCGGCGGACAGTAACCCGAGCAGCTGCGACCGAACCTCCGCGGAGATTCTCATCTGAGTTCTGGAAGAGTGCAGTTGGTGAAGGCGCGAGCTGACTCGCCCCACCAGTCGGACTGAAGTTCACTGAACTAGTTAGTCGCCTCGCCGGAGACCAGTTAGCTCGCTAGCTGCCGTCTCGCCCCCCGTCACAGCACAACCACGGCGTACAGAACGTATTCCGAGCCCGCGCCCGGCCACACGCACCGGCTCAACAACACCGTCATGGGGGTGCAGGGCTTTCAGGAGTACTTGGAGAAGCGGTGCCCCGGGGCCGCGGTCCCGGTCGACCTGCTGAAGCTCGCCCGGACCGCGGCCCGCCAGCCCCCTCACCACCACCACCACCATCCACACCACCACCCACACCACCCCGGGCCCATGCCTCCCCCGCCCCCGCCCGCCAGGATCCTCATCGACGCGGACTCCGGCCTGCAGCGCCTCTACGGCGGTTACCAGACGGACTGGGTGTGCGGGGGCGAGTGGAACGCCATGCTGGGCTACCTGGCCGCCCTGTCGCAGGCCTGCCTGTACCAGGGCGGCCTGGAGCTCGTCGTGGTTTTCAATGGCACTCTGGGGAAGGAGCGCTGGCCCGAGTGGGCGCGGCGAGCTCAGGGCCAGAGACAGACGGCGCAGCTGATCGTCAACCACGTCGGCAGCAAGGCCACCCCGCCTCCCCGGGCATGGTTCCTACCCCCGGCCTGCCTCAGCCACTGCGTCCGCCTCGCCATGTTCCGCTTCCGAGTGCGGGTGAGCAAAGTCCCGTCAGCTGGTTTTATTTTGTTCCGACAGGTTCAGGCGCGGCTCCATGGACACACGTGACCAGCGTCTGCAGCCGTCTGTGCTGAGGTCTACAACTAGTCTGTACACGTCTGTACTGTGGTCTATAACTAGTCTGTACTCTGGTCTATAACTAGTCTGTACTCTGGTCTATAACTAGTCTTTGCTGAGGTCTACAACTAGTCTTTAGCCGTCTGTACTGTGGTCTACAGCTAGACTGTAGCCATCTGTATTGTGGTCTAAAACTAGTCTGTGCACGTCTGTACTGTGTCTATAACTAGTCTGTACATGTCTGTACTGCGGTCTATAACTGGTCTGTACACATCTGTGCTGAGGTCTATAACTAGTCTGTACACGTCTATACTGCGGTCTATAACTAGTCTATAACTTGTCTGTACACATCTGTAGCTGAGGTCTGTAGCCTGTGTAGGAGCGGTTGGCACACAGCTGGTCACCCTTCACAATAAAAGTCCCATACAGATTTTGTGATGACAGGAAGGCCAAACTCACTGACTGGCCTTCCACAATAAGGTGACTACTAAATGAAATTACTCTAAATAAACCTTAAACCATAAAACGGTAATAATTATGTCACTTCATTATCGCTATTGTATTGTGTCTTTTATTCCCAAGTATTAATAGTGATATTTATAGTAATCAAGGCAATGCAGTGTAGTATCATGAAGTGAAGAGGACACAGTTCATCCTCAGGGAATCTTTTATGAAACACACCTCACCCAGCCTCTGGAAGTGGTTCGGGCCGGTCACTCTTATTTGACGACCATCAAACTGTCCTTCATCCGCAGGTGGTGCAGACTTTGGAGGACCACCACCAGGAGGTGCTGTCTCTCTACAGAGACTATGCGTTTGCTGGTCTGATCGCTCAGGATTCTGAGTTTGCCCTTTGCAACGTTCCCGCCTACTTCTCCTCTCATGCTCTCAAACTGAGCTGGAACGGCAAGAACCTGACCACACACCAGTACCTGCTGTCTGAGGCCGCCAGGCAGCTGGGGCTGAAGACCCAGCACCTGCCCTGCTTTGCTGCTCTGCTGGGTAAGAAGCCTGTCGCCGCCATTCTCACCGCGGCCGTGGGACTGGAACGCGTTTGACATCACAAGGCTTTCTGTCTTGCAGGAAACCACATCCTGCCTGATGAGGACCTGGCTGCCTTCCACTGGAGCCTGCTTGGACCAGAACACCCACTCGCTTCTCTCAAGGTATCGTCCTCTGCAGATATGAGTTGGGTCATGATGCCATCATTCAGTGGAGCCCTGACTTCAGTGTTCGAACAGCCAGTTTTTATTGTTGCATCATTGTGCTGTCTGAAACTAAGGGTTCTACTCTTTCACAGTAAAATCCTTACTGTGTGTACACATACATACACACACAGTGTGATCAGGCTTGGTTAAAAAACAACAGTATCTGTAAATGTAGCACGTGTGTACAGCTGCTAACCCGAATGACTGTAGATGTGAGGAGCTGTCCGTGGTCCCTGTGGAAGTGTCTGCACGTCTCTTACGTTGTTTGAATAAGATGATTCGGTGAGTATGAATGTCTGGCCGTCACAGGTGCGAGCTCATCAGCTGGTGCTGCCGCCCTGTGAGGTGGTGATCAAGGCCGTCTCAGAGTACGTCTCCTCAATCAAAGACCTGGGGAACCTCGACGCAATCGCCAGAGATGTTTTCAAACAGTCGCAGGTCAGTGCGTGTTCACGTTTGGATGGCTGCCGCTGTAGCGCAGTAACGTGTGGGAGAGGGTTAGCCGCCGTATCAGTGCAGTGATTTTCAATCCCAACATGCCTTGCGGTGAGCACAGTGCTCTGCTCCTCTCACAGTCTCGTATGGAGGACAAGGTGGAGCGATTCAAGAAAGCTGTGGACTATTTCTCAGCCGCCTCAAAGCCCCGTTCGCCCAGCATGGGGCCGTCCGCCTTCATCTGTGAGTCTTCATCGTCTTATCACTTCCGGGTTTAAATGGAGTTTGTCATTACTGATTCTTTTGCTCTCTCAGTACCTGGGTTTGGACCCGCTCCATTCGGGGGACCACCTGGCCACATGGGACCGATGCAGCCTGGAAAGAATCAGGTAGGGGGGGGTAGTGGACTGGAGGACAGTGTCCTATCCACCGGCTGTGTCCCTTCATCCTCTGCCCTGTCTTCTTCGACAGTTCCCTCTGCCCCAGGTTCCAGGATTCAAACCACCCTATCAGAATGCTCCGTATGGACATGGCCCCACCCCTCTGTTCCAGAACCCGCCTCCGCCGTCTCAAGACTGCAACGACTCATTGACGGGCAAGATGGGCTTCTCTGATTGGTCGGCTCCATATGATTCCACCCAGGCAGGAAGTCGATTACCAAATCATCACACAGGCAATCAGTCTGGGCCCTCCCCTTCGCCGTCCTCTTCATCAGATGGAGACGAGCCCAGCGACAACAACGCAAAGTAAGATGACAATTGGCAGAATCCTCTCCTTCCGTCTCCTCCAGTCTTCCTGCTCTGTCCTCGCAGTTTCTCGTCCTGAACAGACACTGAAAATAGTTTCTGATAAAAGCCCTTTTTCTCCCTGACGTCTGTTTTGCTGTTGTAGGGCAGACCCAGGCAACAGTATGATTTTCTTCATTGCTTTTCAGTGCCTCTCAGTAAATGTACTTTTCAGTATTAGTTACTTCCTCAGCCGATGATTTGAAGTGGAGTCGATGTCGTAAGAACTCTGTTACTGGATATAGTGTCTTTGCGCTGTGAGGACTCTGAGTCCAGGTGACTGAGCTCTCACAGTGATTTTCACTGCAACGCTCTCCCATAATCCCTTGCTTCCAGCCATTTGACGGACAAACCCTCACGCTGGGACGATCCTGCCGGAAGGGGCGGCTCCGCCTCTGGGGACGGTTCCCAAGGCAACGGGAGCGGATCAAACATTCCGTCGCTGCTGTCTATGGCGACGCGGAGTCACATGGACATAACCACACCCCCTCTGCCTCAGGTGAGTACACACGCACGTGACTGAGCGTCACACAGCCGCAGAAGTGCGCTGCACGTTCTTCCTGTTCCTGTCTGTGTTGCCAGGTCAGTGCTGAGGTTCTTCGTGTAGCCGAACACAGACACAGACGAGGACTGATGTACCCACAGATTTATCACATTCTGACCAAGGTGAATGCTTCAGCTCTTCTGTTCCGACAGATGCTCCGCCTAGACTCGATACGCATAAAATGATTGAATTCTTCCTCCGCTCTCCTCCTCCTCCTCCTCCTCCTCAGGGAGAGATGAAGATGCCAGTGTGTATAGAGGATGAGTGTAACTCTGAGCTGCCTCCTGCCTCGCTGCTGTTCCGTGCTGCGAGGCAGTATGCCTACGGCGTCCTCTTCAGTCTGGCTGAAACACACCGCCGCCTGGAGAGGCTCGCCATCCGAAAGAGGGCCCCGCTGGAAGGTGGGTCAGCTGTGGCTCACATCCATCCTGAGTGGTCACTTGTGCCAGCACGTGGGTTTTCTAGGCTGGGCCTTATTTCTGTCTGTTCCAGTTCCTCCTGTGATCGTCAAAGAGTGGAGCAGTGGTAAGGCTAAGTCCGCTCTGACTCCAGAGCTGGTTCCGGCCCTGTGTTTCCGGGAGTGGACCTGCCCCAACCTCCGGCGTCTGTGGTTGGGTCGGGCCAGCGAGGACCGCTCCAGGAGAACCAGGGCCTTCCTGGCCTGCCTCCGCTCCGACTGCCCAGCGCTGCTCAACCCAGCACAGGTTCCCCAGCATCTGCTGCTCATGTGCTGCGTGCTCAGGTACGACAGCTCGAACCGCCGGTTAACGTGTGCCAGCATGTAGCAGGCCTGGTTTCTGCTGAATTAACTTTTAATTCACTAAATAACAGTAAATATTCAAAAGTTTCTGTCACTTCTAAATTAAATTTCAAACCTCTGTCATTGAAACCATTAAAGAACTAGTTTGAAAACTGAGTCAGTTCCTCGTCACACACCGAGCCGCTGTTGGAGGCGGCGTGGGTCTGGAAGGTCTGAAGCTGGTGGACACAGGTTGATGGTTTCTGTTGCTCTCAGGTATTTGATGCAGTGGCCCGGAGGAAGGATCCTGCAGAGACATGAGCTCGATGCCTTCCTGGCCCAGGCGGTCTCCAGCCAACTGTATGAGCCGGACCAGCTCCAGGAGCTGAAGGTGGGTTGCCTCCATCACTGCTTACGCTCTTTGCTTTAGCACTGCTTTTAACGTCAAAGCTAGTTCATCCTTACGTGTCCTCTGGTGTCTTTAAGAGTCAATAAGCTGATATTTAAATTAAGGCCGGCCACGCCTCCATCCCCAGAGTGGTCATAGTGAGATTAGGGTTGGGGGTTAGGGTTGACACCGCCATGGTTGGGGTTAGGGTTAGGGTTGCACAGCCGTGGCTCACAAGCCTCTCCTGTTGAACTGATGGAACCTGCAGCTGAGTGTGTTCCTGCTCTCTCCCTGACAGGTGGAGAAGGTGGATGCCCGCGGCGTGCAGCTGGCCGCTCTGTTCATGGCGGGCGTCGACACAGCACTGTTCATCAATGACGTGTGTGGCCAGCCGTTGCCATGGGAACACTGTTGTCCCTGGGGCTTCTTTGACGGAAAACTGTTTCAGAGCAAACTGGCCCGGGCGTCCCGCGACCGCGCCGCCTTGCTGGACATGTGTGAGGGGCAGGTATGTACGTGCGTACGTGCATGCACGTTGGTGATTCAAACAAACCAGAGAAGACAGATCAGCTGTTTGGGATCCAGGGTTAAGATCCAAGGTCCAACAGGACCAGTATGAAGACAAGTCCAAGGAAATGTAGTTCCTCTCCCAGAGCTGAGCGTCCCGCCAGCCATGGGCGAGGCTTCCAGCTCAGGTCACGTGATGTGGAGCATCGGAGCAGTTTGAACAGAATCTGTCATCCCTCACCCCGTCCCCGTGTCCTGTAGGAGGAGCTGGTGTCCAAGGTGGAGAAGATGCGTCAGGCGATCCTCGAAGGCATTAACCTGTCTCGCCCCCCCCCTCCTCCTCCCCCTCTTCCCCCACCTGCCTTCCTACCCCCTGCTATGGTGCCCCCCTTCTACCCCATGCCTCCTCTCTACCCACCTCGGCCCATGGGTGGACTGCCCCCTCACCATCATCCACATCACCCCGCCCAGCACAGACCCAGAGCCTTCCCAGGTACATGCCACTTCTCTTTCGCTCTGTGAAGCCAAACCTCCACATGTCTGCTGTTGTCGGCTCGTGATCAGGATGTGTGTGTGTTCTCGTTCCAGGTATTCAGTCCATCCCTCCTCAGGGAGGGAAACTGGAGATAGCTGGGATGGTGGTGGGACAGTGGGCCGGGAACAAACCAGTCCGTGGGAGAGGAGGCTTCAACATGCAGGTGGTTTCTGTGGGCGCGGGGAAAGGGTGAGTTCCTTCGTGTTGATGTTCTCTCACAGTAGAAGAAGGTTTTGTGGATCTGAGATGGAATATTCCAGCTGTGCCTCCATGTCTCAGCAGAGGGAAAGAGGTTCCAGCAAAGCTGAGGGGAGGGAAGAAGGCCCTGGCCAACAGAGCACAGGTACGAGCATCACATGTGACAGACGTGTGACCAAGTGAAGCCGCAGCTAATTCACTGCTGTCCACCAGCTGTCGCCGCCCCCCCCAGCCAGCAGCCCTCCAAAGCCCTCAGAGGAGGCGGTCTCCACGTCAGAGGTCGCGAGTCAGCAGCTGAACGGCAGCTCAGCGGCCTCCGCCATCGGCCAGTCCTTGGAGCTGGCCCCCCTGGCCCAGCCAATCCCTTGTGCCTTAGCCAGCAGAGACAACCAATCAGAAGGGGAGGAAGTGGAGGCCCCCTGTTGCCTTGATGACTGCCCATCAGACGGAGCACTACAGAAGGAGGAGTGACGGAAGCTCTGAGAAAGTTGTCTGTGTTCGACTGCCTTTCCCTATTTTGTAGCCCCGCCTCCTAACTGCAAATGATCACATGAAGCAGGAGGGGCCTCGAGGCTCCTCCCACTGCTCCCTGCTGCTGCATGTGATTGGCTGAAGCAGTTAGCCGTTACTCCTTTTTTAGTTTCCTCATGTGGTTTTAAATTGTTTAATGAAGAGAGGTTTTCTGTCTGTAAGCCCCGCCCCCCAATGTTTAATGCCTCCTCGCACTCAGAGTAAAATAAGCATAAGCCCCGCCCCTATCAGAACATCCTAAACAAGTCCCTCATTCATATGGACATCAGTTTAGGGTTTCTCCTGTTTGTTTTTGGTCCACTGTGTGAGTCGCTGCACGCAGACACTGGGATGTGGTTGCCATGGCTTCGTGGTTGGTGTTTGTTTCGGAGCGAAGCACTCTGCTGTGCAGCGACTGCAGGCTAGCCTCATTGCTACCCACAGTGTTAGCATACAAGCTAACAGCAAAGCCCATCTTCTAATTTGATTGGTTATCTATCACTGGAGCACTTCGGCACCACCATGGTATTAGTGTGCTATATGTAGCATAGCCTAGTTCTTAGCTGAGCTAAGAGACCCTGGAGTTTATGCACCTTAAGCCCTTAAGTATGCAAGATTTTACCCTGCTCCAAAAAAGTGCATTATTATCTGATCCTCCCGTGACCTTGTCCCGTGTCCCAAAGCTTTGATTGTATGATCCAACAGAAGCACTTAATGTTGTATTTAAATATGAACCAGCCCCTGGACAGTTGATTGACAGACTGAGGGCTGCCCCCGACATACAAAGCTACGTTCCAGGTAGAGATCTATGTGAGAGACGTCAGAATGTGAACAGAGTGGTTTCAGACAAAGAAGCACTTTGTTTTAAAAAAGTTGAGCCACACTGGACAGTCCTCTACCAGGTGACTGAGGCACCTTCTGGAGTTAAGGCCAAAAAGAAAAGGATATTACTGAATAATGAAGTTCCCTTCAGACCGGAGCCGATTCCCAGGAATCATTTCACCTTTCTACCAAGTTATTTCCAAAGTGTATTTTAGCGGCGTGCCCAGCGAGGCAGCCGCCATATAGAAACGGGCCGTGGCATCAAAGGCCTCAAAGATCCCCCAGCTGGTGATAATCTGTTGTCACGACGACAGCACTGAGCTCGGGTGAGTCACTTTATACCAGCAGGAAGCACTTCTCTGCCCTGAAGCTCCTGCTCACATGACAGGGAGAGAGACGTACAACGTACTGGACTGTTTGACCAGAGCACTTATGTTTGTGTCCCCACAATAGGTTTCATCCGATAATGAGTTCTTACCGATCATCGGTAGCACGACTGCTAACGTAAGAGCCGGCCATGAACACGCGATCTCGACATACATGCGACGACGTTGAAATGAGCTCATTAGAAAAAGACAAGTCACCAAGAAGCACCTTATTTCTTACTACGTTGATGACTTGCTGCTCTATCATGTGCCACAGAATTGACCTGGAAAAGAGAAACCCTCACGTGAGCGTGAGTGCCTCCGCTCTTCAGCGCAGGGCCGGCGCCGTCTGCGGCCGCCTCTCACACCAGAGGTTCAGACACGTTAAAGTAGACGGAGACGAACATCATGTCTAGGCTAGAGAATTTAGCTCAGCTGGCCGAAACAGATTCACTAGGAGTCGTTAACTGCTTTCAACTTCTGACATTAGTACGAACATGTATCGCAGCAGCGTTGTTAGAAGAAGCTTTCATCTGTGGCGAGGCAGAGTGGTCCCGTATATGAAGCCCTCACCATTCACTCGCCAGATAACCAGTACACACACACACACACACAGACACAGAAACGTTAAACCCTGAGTAACAGTTTCTAGTTTGGAGAAAAGAAGTCAACACACGTAGTTTCCTCCGTCGTCCTCGTCTGTTTGACTTTGATAGATAATTGATTTTAGTTTGCTTCCCACCCACTTTCTGACTCCTCCCCCTTCTTTCTATTTCCCTTAAGTCTGTTCATACACACACACACACACACACACACACTATCCATTGCTTCTCATTAATGCAGCCACACACTCGGTTTAGTCCTGCCCTCTCTGTCTCACCTCCCCCACCCCACCCCCTCCTTCCTCCTTTAGCACCGTCCCCATTGGCCGTTTTTAAAATTGTCTCTTTTCTCTTCGGGCTACCCCGCCCCCTAATCAACCCCACTAACAGTAAAGTTATATTAACGTTGATAATCAGTTTCTGTGTGTATCTAGCCAGAGTCTGGGAAAAAATCTGAAAAAAAATCGAAACTGTTTTATTCAATTGTGCAAATGTGTTTTCTTACTATTTTTAATGTTATGACATCTTCTAATCCTTCTACCATTGCTTCAGTTAGTACTGAATTATGCTTAGCCAACCTAGAGATTTGAACTGTAACGATGCGATTTTCCTTACCTGTATTTTATATGGCATCTTTAGACCACTTCACCATTTATTCTGTGCGTAAGTAAATATTGCCCTCTTAATTGAAAATGGTTGTCTGCACTATGTTTGATTTTCACGATGGCCCCGATGTCCTGGTCCACCGTCAGTCCAAGCTGAACTCTGCGTCCTTGCACAAAGCAGTCAAACATCTGGTTAACACCTCGAGAACCAAAATGCACCCCCCCCCCCCCCCCCCCCCCCCCCCCCCCCCCCCCCCCTCCAAAAACAAAAAGCCCCCCCCCCCCCCCCCCCAGCCCACTGACAGCCCCCCAGTAACCAGTGTTCTGATCATTATGATTTTATACACAATGTTCCAGCACGTGTGATCTTAGCGGTGTGGAGAGGCAGACAGGAAGAGAGTGTTGTTGGTGGTTCACTGCGGTAACACGGGTGGACCAATATGCTTCAGTCAGGTGGGTGGTTGTGCTCTCTGAAATTTGCCTCGACGCCCCAGGTTGAAAGTTCTGGTTCAGTGTCTTCAGTGTCGTGGACGTGCTACTGAGTCTCCCTAAGACCAAATATGGTGGTCATTTGGCTCGTCTTGTTTCCTAAGGAGGCTTTTCCATTTCTGACGGGAGGGTTCAGGTACTTAACCTCTGCCCCCCCCCCCCCCGGTGGGCTGTTGACCTGTTGTGGACCCCACCTGCTGTTGTCTTCAGGGTCGCTGGTGTTGAGCTGACTGTCTGTCCTCTGCTGCTCCATCCCTTGGTTTGGTTTCCTGTCCTGTGTTAAATACCTGGGTCCTCCCGTTAGTCAGATCAAAGTCCCACCATTAAAGCCACGGTCAGTTTCTGATTTGTGTCAGTGACGCGATGTGAAGAGAACTTGTGAACTTGTCCCATTGTTTGACTAAAGCTCTTATTCTGTCTGTCTCTCTATGCTGCCCCCCCCACCCCCACCACCTCGATGGCTGAGTCAGAGGCTGAAGTTGATTCTCAGCAACATGTGAACCAGTGCATGCACTTCAGCTCCCAGGACAGCCTACACCCACCTGTGCAGAGAACAGGGCTGAAATTATCCATGATATTGTTATAGAAATATTATCATTATTGCCGATATAATTATTTGGTATCCTTTGTAATTTTTAGCATTATGGAAGCACCAGGCTGTTTGTTGAGTGACAAGAAAAGAACGCTTTTAGTTTCTCTTTATTTTTTTGATTTGTCCGGTGGTCTGCTCTCAGAGGGAGGGGAGGAAAGGTGTAGAACGAGAAAGATGGCAGTCATGTTTGTACTGGTTGGGAAATGACTTACAGTGCTGAAATAAAATTTATTCTTTTAGTAAAAAAAAAGTGTTTTCTGTGTTGTGTTTTTTTAAATTAAGTAACATTTAATTATTACATTAATTATCAGAGTTGTGAGAGTGGAACAACTTGTCCACAAGATGAGTCAACAGCGTCCTTTATTAGTCCAACGGAGGACACAAACATTAACCAGACAACTTTACTGTTAGATAAATCACAGGGGAACACATTAGCTCACTTATTAAACACAAAGTAAATAAAAATAGCAGCAGCAGATCAATAACATTATAGTGATGTGGAGTAACAGTAAAAAACAGATTAAAAAACGCAGTGGCATTTCAAAAGGGTGGAATTAAAGTCACAGTGTGTGTATTTTTTATTTTGGAACTTTGATGATTGGAAACGGTGGATTCTAGACTTCACAGATCTGAAGGGGTCGGAATGTCCGAGTGTCCTGGAACGCAGCACCGGCGGAGCAGCTGGAGGCTAACGGCTAACTAGCTCTGCTTCCCATCCGCATAGCCGGTGTTTGGACCAGGGAAACCCGGACACACCCGGGGCTGGGTTAGCGGTTCCTAATCGGACGGTGTGAAGCGAGCCCTGTCAAACCCAGCGCGCTCTGAGCGGCTAACAGCAGCTAAGACTCGTCACAGTGTTTACCCCCAACGTCTATGCTATTAGCTTTGAGGGTGAGCTCACAGTCCCTGTTTTGTTTGTGTGTGTGTGTGTGTTCTGTTCCTCAGTACCTCATTGGACGATGGAGACCCTCCTCCAGGATAGCAGCCTCTGATTGGCCCTCGGGGTCCTGGACGCTCGGAGACGGAGCTGGGGGACGAGGTAGTAGTTTGTATTGTTTTACCATCACAGCAGATTTGGGCGATAACTGTTGTCCTTCTCACAAACCTGCACGGTCATGGTCACATGGGGTTAGCCCCGAACTACAGAGGTCTCATCTCTGGAGACAGCAAGTCCTTTAGTAAAGGTGTTGTGCAAAGCCGAGCCTGCAGATGGCAGCACTGCGCCACATCACGGTGCTGTGTATCTTCTGCTGGGGGCAGCCGTGACCAAGTATTAGATTACTGCTGTGTACTCGACAAATACTTTGAGTATCCCAAGTCGATCGATAGATTACTTTAATCCCAGGTGCAGCAGCTGACAACAAGAAGAAAAACACAAATCACAGAAACAGACACGTACTGTAAACACGTATACTCATAGTGTATAAAAACACACGTGTGTATGGATTTGAAAGTACTCTTGGACACAAGCAGCTGACGAGCGCTGCGACTCTCAGAATCAGATTCGTGAAAAAGCTCTTAACCTTTTCCTCACGGCTGTTGTTGTGTCCCTGTCGCCCACTCGCCGGTTCCCGCGCTGCCGTGACCTTTAGTGTGTGTCAGGTCGTAGTGTTTTCTTGTGTTGTGAATGTCACGATGCAGAAATTGCAGTTGATTCGATTCCTAAAAAGGAAATCGATGCTTCTTCTCCAAACACAGAAGCAGAGGAAACTCCTCAGCCTGGGTACATGCAGTACTTCAACAATAACTACAAAGACCACAGTCACCTTTTTAGAATCAACGGATTTTCCTGTGACTGTGAATGAACAGTCTGTGAGTGTTCCTGTCGCCTTCCACAGTCAGAGGACATGCTGTCCACAGAGGGACGTACTGGCTGTCCCCATCAGCCCGAGTGAGTGTGTGTGTGTGTGTGTGTGTGTGTGTGGAACAGTGAACCTTGTGTATCATGACGTCAGTTTGTTCTTTTGGAACTGTTACTTCCTGTTTGTCTTTGTCCCTAAAGAACAGACAATTGATGTCCTCGGTCCCTCTGTCTGTCTCTAATGCAGCTTTTTAACAGCATCAGAGACGTGTCTTAGATGATTCATGTATCCTCATTAAAAGCTGTCATTGATTACGGAGCCGTGTGTGCCCACTGTCCACCGACCCGGCGCGCTGAGCTCCGCCCCTCACGCTTCAGGGTGCATGAACACCGAAGGAAAGCGCTCTTGACAAAGTTGTGTCCGTCCCTATTTGAACCCACAGCAGAATAATGGTCATAGTCCAGTGGCTGCTGGAGGACAAACCCATCCATGGACGTGGACACGTTGTCCCCTGGTATCAGCTGGTTTTAAATCTGTGGTTCCTGTTCATTCACCATCATTACCCAAGATGCCCGTTACCACTCTGCTCCTCATCACCTTGGTCTTGGACACTCTGTGTCCTTACCTGGAGAGGGACAGACGATGCCGTTGGACACGTCCCACCCACAGCTGTGACTTCACACACGCCCTAATGAAGTCGTTAAGACCGACTGGTCTCTGAGTGGAGCCAGGAGACTGACAGAGGGGTGAAGAAGAGGGGGAGAGAGACAGAGACACTGTGCATGTGTCTCATTATGTTCCTGTGGCTCGGTGTTTGTCTCCTCCATGGACATGTGTCTGTACACATCGAGCTCCATGAAATCAGGACGGAGGATAATATGTCCACTTGTCTCAAAGACTGGGCCTCGATGCTTGGACAGTATCAGCCCTGCTTAGGCCCCCCTGTCCAGTTTGTCTCATGGATGTCCTCTGTCCTCAACACGAGTCAGACTAGCAGAGAAACTTCATGAGCAGTGACTGGAGCTCAGAGACATGGACATGAGTGTCCCAGGTGTGGTTCCCACGTATGAGCTGAACCTCACAGTCCAGTAGTGTGTGTGTGTGTGTGTGTGAGGGGAAAAAAGAGAGAGACCAGGAGGTCCTCCTCCTCCTCCTCCTCCTCAGCTTCTGTTTGACCTTCGCCTTCTTCTTCTGTGACTCTTTAAAGGGAATTGATTTAGAGACGGAGCAGGACCAGTGTCCTCAGAGAATCAATGGATGCTGGGTGGGGGGGGTGCCATGGTGTGATATTAGATCAAAACAGGTTTTATTTACCAACTCTTCCAGCCCTCCTCTCTGTCCTTTTAGCAGGAGGTGTCTCTGGAGAGGACAGACAAGCATTATGTGACAGTGAGACGTGTGGTCAAACGTACAGGTGATGACGTGTCTTCATGTCCCCTCTATTGAACAGGAGGACATGGGACAGGCTCAACACAGAATCAGGCTTCAGACCGTCCACAGGGGACAACCCAAAGTCACTGACAGTCCCAGCAAACTAAAAGACACAGCCAAAGACAAGACGTCATGTGACTAAATTCCGTGAAATGGACGGACAGAGGACACGTTGGTGTGAATGGGAATCAGGTGCATCTGTCTCAGCTGTGGACAGGTGTGATGTCTGAGTGAGCACAGACAATGCTGCAGCTGCTCCACACACCAACAGGATGTGTGTGTGTGCGTGTCCACCCACAGCAACACAACACATTGTTGTGCATTGTGTTACTAATTCTAATTATACTGAAGGGTCAGAGCTGAGTCGTGACTGTACACACACACACACTTTGTGGACAGTGATCCCAGCAATTTGTGTTGTGTATTTCCACTCCTCTTTGATGTTTATCTTTGGCCACGCCCACCACCGATTGTGTTGAGTGATGAAATTATATGAATGTTTGACAGGAACAGCTGATCAGTCCCTGAACACAGAGGCCGGTCATCACAGTGTTGCTTAGCAACCGACAGTGCTCACGGCAGCATGCGCTCTGGTTGGACTCAGAGATCTGTGCACTGCTCTGTGGATGGAGATGAAGGAGTGGAGCGTTCATGAATAAATGGTTTGATCTGCCCGTGGTGTGTCCATGGAGACACTATTGACAAGTCAACACAAATATACATTTACTGTATTTATTTTCTATTGACTACAGTCAACACAAATATATATTTTCACATAAGTATACATTTTAAGACCCAGACCCAGTGAGACGATCTGAGCATGATGGACCTGCTCAGAAACCACAGTTCCCAGTTTGTGCTGGTGATCTGAGAACCCTAACTCACAGGAGGTCTTTTTCTCTGTCTGGCGTCCAAACGTCCCTGTGAGGACAGACAATCACTGTCCTGTGGACCATAAAGCAGCTTCAGGGAGGACGCTGCTGAGTCTCAGGATTCTGAGGACAGAAGTCTCCTGGTTTTGTGGGACAGAAGAAAGCCATTTTCATGTCCCTGCAGTGTCTCATCCACACAGTTGGTGTCATGTGAACAGAGTCACTGAGGACATGCAGTGTCCTGGTTTGCGTCTGCTCTCTTTTCTACACATCTGTCAATCTACTCACTGTCTCCATGGCAACGTTCGTCCTCCAGTATCTGGCCATCTGTAGTGATGATGATGATGATGAAGAGGAAATAAAACCTGATGTCATGTACACGCTGAAGCATGATGGGAGTCACTGTGTTTCATTTGTCCCTGAACACTGAAACTGTCTGTGTTGGATCATCAGATTCCTGGAGCCACATGTTGGGACAGTCCCACTGGAACCACTGGGACCAATGGGACTAATGATTCCACCACAGGGACCAGTGCAGAAAGTTCCGGTGTTTGAGAGACATCTGCTAAAGCAGCATGACAGAATGGTTCCAGGGACGGACAATGACACAGAGGACG
This sequence comes from Pseudorhombus dupliciocellatus, assembly GCA_016785235.1. Classification (NCBI taxonomy): domain Eukaryota; kingdom Metazoa; phylum Chordata; class Actinopteri; order Pleuronectiformes; family Paralichthyidae; genus Pseudorhombus; species Pseudorhombus dupliciocellatus. The sequence continues at coordinate 41,928 of JAFBJW010000077.1, forward strand.
CGGCAGAGTTGTGGATGATGTCCCTCTGAGATTTAACCATCACATCTTCAAGCGTCCCTCAGATGCTCTCGTCCTCTGCCTTTGTCCACGGAGGTGGCGTGCGTTGTGACAACAGCTGTCCAACCACATGAAGTGGACATGCATCCTCATCTGTGGCTGCGGCTTATGATGTGTTAACCTGAAGGACTCCTCCACCTGTCCCCCTCTCCTAGAAACCAGCAGATGTCTGAGGACAGTCAGAGGGAGACTGCAGGATCCTCATGTCTCCAGGGACAGACACTGATTCAGCGTCCACCTCAGTGTGAGTGTGTCACAGGCAGGTGGAGACTAAATGTCAGACTCCGACTGAACCACAAGGAAGAAGAGAAAAGGCCAGAGGGACGTCTCAGGGTGTCTCTGTTTGCTGTGGTCGTGATGATGATGATGATGATGATGTTGATGGTGACCTCTGTCAGTGACCTCAGTGTCAGAGTTCATCATGTGCTGTGCATCTTTAACTTTGTTATTGTTTAGTGATATTCTGATATACAGTGTGTATTAGTACTGTAACTGCCAGTACAACAACAAAGTACATGCAGTACTCAACATGGAGACACTGGAGCAACTGTGACACATTTTATTCTTCAATTCCACACACATTTATGTTGGATCCTCTCTCGCAGAGGATGAGGAGGATGAAGGTCCTGGACATCGATGAGTCTCTGTGTCACCACACACACACACAGAGGAAGATGCATTGTCCAGATGAACTGACTTGTACACATGACCGTCCTCTCTGTGGACATCTGGACCAGAATGTCTCGCCTAATTAGCCCACTGTGGTTAGCTGCGTTGCCAGGCAACGAGAGAGATGGGGCAGATCATCCTGACAGGTGGGCGGGGGGGGGGGGGGAAGAAGCGTGAGCAGCAG
>JAFBJW010000077.1:42879-85379 GCA_016785235.1 Pseudorhombus dupliciocellatus
GGGGGGTGAAGAAGCGTGAGCAGCAGTGATTACAGAATGAATGATGAGTGGAGAGGGCTGAGGGTAGAGAGGAGGAGGAGGAGAGGAGGAGAGAGGAGGGAGAAGGAGGAGCAGAGGAGGAGAGAGGAGGGAGGAGGAGAAGTAAAAAAGCCGTGGTCATATAACACCTCTGGATCTTCCTCATCTTCCCCATCATCTTCATCACAGTGTGGTCGCCTGAGCACAGATAGATGTGTCCACAACAAACACTTTTACTTTGAAAAGACCTCTGACCTTCACAAGGGGGAGGAGCATCATCAAACCCTGAGCTGTCAGTCATGCTCTGTGAAGCTCCTCCCTCAGCTCTGTGGACGAGGAGGAGGAGCCACAGCTGCTCAGGTGTTTTCAACATGAGGAGCCTAGTTTCACCCCTGCTCCTCCCTGCTCCTCAGGATCATTTTCAGAACTAGAATCCTTCTCCAGTTGGTTCTGAAATGATCCGCAGCTCTGTTCCAGAAACCAACTTCACTCCAGGTTGGTGTGTAAAAAGACTTCAGGCTCAAAGTGAAGCAGAGAGGAGGGGGGGCAGAGAGAGAGAGAGAGCGAGAGAGAGAGAGAGAGACAGTAAAGCAAAAGGAGTGGGAGGAGATCAGCAGATCTGGAGCTGTGGACTCATCAGGAGACACCGAGGAGACGGAACCAGTCACCATGAGACTAAAGATTTTTTTCTGAATGACCGACGTCACGGTAGTTCTTTTCTTCCTGGATCGTCTGCCTCACATTTAGAGGAGAAGACATGAGAGAACATCACTGACTGTGGACGAGTCCTTCCTCTGCGTCTGTGTCCTCTAGTGTGGACGGACACAGTCTGACGTCCACATCTCTCTGCAACTTCTCCCAGAGCCTGTGAGCATCAACTCTTCATTGGACGCCATCATTTGGTGGAAACTTGGATCACAGAAGGGGGAGGGGGGGGTAGCCAATCCCAGACCTGCTGCTACTGAGTGCAGATCATCTGATTCCACAAACATGGATAACATGTCCAACCCTGAGGGGTCATTGCCGGTCTGCAACCGCTCCGTGGTCACAGCGGCAAACCAGTCGGAGCTGAACTGCGCCCCCCCCTCGGAGTTCTACCTGTATGCCGACCTTTATGTCATCATCCCGGTCATCTACTCGGTCATCTGTGCCGTGGGCCTGACAGGCAACACGGCCGTCATCTATGTGATCCTCAAAGCTCCCAGGATGAAGACCGTCACCAACATGTTCATCCTGAACTTGGCCATCGCAGACGACCTGTTCACCCTGGTCCTGCCCATTAACATGGCCGAGCACCTGCTGCACCACTGGCCCTTCGGAGAGCTGCTGTGCAAAATCATCCTCAGCATCGACCACTACAACATCTTCTCCAGCATCTACTTTCTGACCGTCATGAGCGTCGACCGGTACCTGGTCGTTCTGGCGACAGTCAGGTCCAAGCGCATGCCGTACCGCACCTACCGAGCGGCCAAAATCATCTCACTGTGTGTCTGGATCCTCGTCATCCTCGTGGTGGTGCCGTTCACTGTGTTCGCCGGCGTCTACGTAAATCCAAGTGACGAGAGAAGGAGCTGCGTGCTGAGCTTCCCCAGCCCCGAGAGGCTGTGGTTCAAAGCCAGCCGCATCTACACGCTCGTCCTGGGCTTCGCCATCCCAGTTTCCACCATCTGCATCTTATACACCATGATGCTCTACAAGCTGAGGAACATGCGGCTCAGCAGCAACGCCAAGGCGCTGGATAAGGCCAAGAAGAAGGTCACCGTCATGGTGTTCATTGTTCTGGCCGTCTGCCTGTTCTGCTGGACCCCGTTTCACCTCAGCACCATCGTGGCTCTGACCACGGACCTGACTACCACGCCCCTGCTCATCGGGATCTCCTACTTCATCACTAGCCTCAGCTACGCCAACTCCTGCCTCAACCCGTTCCTCTACGCCTTCCTGGACGACAGCTTCAGGAAGGCCTTCAAGAAGATGCTGGAGTGCAGAGCGGGCTGAAACATCAGTCCACCATAAAAGTCGGCAGAAGCCGCCTGAGAGACAAAGAAAGAGACGTGTCCCAGGGTCAACATTTAAAATGTCAGAAAAAAAAAATCCAATTACGAAGCAGTGAAGCGAGGGTCGTGACCTTTGTAGGAGCCCAGAGGAACATCTGCCAGCTGTCAATCATGAGACGTGATCACGGAAGTGACAGTAAAAAGTAAATGTATGTAGATGAGGACACTCTGGAACACGTTTTATCCAGAACCCCGCCCACAGTCCTAGAGTCCAACACAGACATCATCATCATCATCATCTCAATGACAAAGATCAAAGACAATGAACAAAGGCTTCTGTACAGCAGAAAAATATATTTGTGTGTGTATATGTACTACAGTAGGTGTATTTCCATGTGAGTGAAATAAATGCAGAGGAAACGGTTCTGTGTGTTTTCTTTGAAAGTGTGGTAGTAGTAGCATTAGTGTGAAGACTTTAGTGACATCTGGTGGTGATGTCCAGTGTTTGCGCCTCAGCTGTCATAAGTTTGTAAATGCAAAGTCTGTGGATGTAAATGATGTAAAGCTGTTTGTAAAGTTTTATTATTGACGCTGTGAAACAGTCTGGAGCCATGTGTGCTGACACTGTCAGGGTTCAATAAATAATAATTATAAGAACACGTGAACACGTCTCCTCCAGATGAGTGAGACAGTATTACAGTATTACATCCTGGTGTGGCTTCATCTCTCAGATGTTGACTCCTGAGGGACACTGACCCTCCTCCTGTCAATCACCTCAGTGTCCCTCATGTCCCCACAGATGAATCTGCTCCATCCTCTCCTGTCTGTGAGGGAGCGCACCCCCAGTGCCTGTGAGGAGGCGGCCCGGCCACCAGAGGGCAGCGCAGGTCTGCATGTGTGTTCATAAGCTCTGTCGTTATCTGGTTGTTCCGCTCTGAGTTGAAACATGAACATAATTAAATAATTAAAAGAATAATTAAATAATTAAGCTGGACACCAACACAGTCTTTTTTCATGCGGCATCTGATTCCTCCATTACCCTAAATGCTCAGCCACTCAGGTCCAGGTGTGTCAGTCAAACCGTGAGTATTCTCTGTGCTGTAATACAGTTACTGCACCAAGGTTCAGTCTGTGCTGACGCTGTCACCAGGAGATGGACACTAATGAGACACTGATTCAGAACATCTGTGACTTCATCGAGGGGCGTGGTCTGTTGGCCCTGAACTCTGGAATTGACACACGATGCTAACATGCTAACATGCTAGCCCTATGAACTGCTTCAGTGAGCTCATCAATTGTGAAACGTTAGCAGTGTGGAATTAGCATGTTAGCTGTCTCTGTTGACCGCAGCCAATCGTCCGTCCACCCATCCACCGATCTGACTGTGTCTGCCTGGGCACTTTCCAAGGTCTTTCACATGGACACTTTCTACTGCTGTGGAGGACTGTTCACTGTCCACTGTACTGTGGAGGACTGTAGTGGTTCTGTCCATGCTCTGTGTTTGTTTCTGAGAGTCTTCATCACATCATGTGACAGCTTCTCTCAGTCTGAGCCAACACGAGTCACCAGGTGAGATCAAAGGACAGTTGAAGGAGGAGGAGGAATAATGAATGAATCTCAGCTCCACAGCTAATGAAGACACAACAGGAAACAAAGACATCTGAGACGGAGCTGAGATGAAAGCGCTCGTCTCAAGAGGTCACACATGGAGACACATGCTAATGCTAACACAGCACGCTAATGAGTGATGACATCACTGATCAAATGGATGGATATTTATCTTTTAACTGAAGCTCTTTATACTGCAGTGTACTACAGTATACTGGTGGTATACTGAAGTAATTCTAACTGCATGCCCTCATCTGTTGAGCGTGAGACTCGTGTTTGTCTGTCCTCCCCCCCCCCATGTGTGTCGCCGCAGCCTTTGGCTTTTATTGCTAATTTAGGTGAGAGGCAATCCATCACATAACGAAGTGTGTGTGTGTTCTTGTTTTATTACCAGCCCTGAGACGTCAACAACATGAATATTGTATGAGAAACAAACACACACACACACACAGGTTGAATGATGAGTGAAGCTAATTCATGTTTATCCCTTTGCTTCTGCTGTTCTGTAATTCATGTTGATGGATGAGTAATCAGCTAATGAGGAGAGAGAGAGAGAGAGAGGGAGAGGGAGAGAGGCAGAGGGAGAGAGGGACATTGTATTAATGAAGACAACCTGAATAGTTTACAAAGACAGACATGTCTCTGTCTCTTGTTGTTTTGGGTTTTGAGACGATGACACTTAGTGAACCTTTATTGTTTCTTCAGAGTCTCCTTGAGTCTCCTTGTCCCTCACACACTGAGGACATCTTCACCTGAGTTCCACTTTCTGTGTGTGTGTGCGCCACCTCGGTCTGTTGCCATAGTGACACACCAGTCCCATGAGACGATTCCAGTTAGCAGGAAATTGACTCTCCACATTGGTATTACCCCCAACACACACACACACACACACACACACACAGTCACTGCATCAGCTGACATGTGTCCCTCTGAATGTAGTCACAGTAATATAATAGTAAAACAACATTGTTATGGCCAGGTGGATCCTGGGAGCTCTGTGTTAATATTCATAGGATGTTTCCTTCAGTGTTTCTGTGACAACAGGAATGGGGGGGGGGTCACAGCGGTCGATGGCAGGTCTGACGGTCACCGTGCACAAGTCTGTTTCTTCGTCACGTCGCCTGTTTCCTGGCAACCCAGCGCTGAGTGACGGCATCTGAAGACAGAGATCGATGGTCAGAGACGACTGTGGACAACATGAGGAGGAGGAGGAGGGAGAGGAGGCCTCGTCCTCCTCCTCAGACACGGTCCAGACAACCGAGTGGAGTTAATGAAGCTGTCAGGAGCAGGGGACTCGTTAGAGCACTTTGTTAGCTGGAGGAGGGTCCTGTGAGGTCACATGACATCCTCAGGTCACTGATCATTTCTATATTTTTATTCAGCTGAGTGATGCTGTTGTAGTTCTGCAGTATTACACGGGTACCTGCAGCTGTATTCAGTGTCTCCGTGCTATCCTGAGCTCAGGGACACAGGACGCTGTCTGTCCAGGGACAGAGACCACATGTCTCCTCATGAGCTTCACGACACTGACCTCCTCCTCCTCCTCATCACCTGCATTACACCTGAAGTTAGTTAGGGTTAGCTAGAGTTAGGGTTAGTTGGGTTAGTTAGGTTAGGGTTAGTTGGGTTAGGGTTAGTTGGGTTGAGGTTAGTTTTGACCCAGGGTTAGGGTTAGTTAGGTTGAGGTGTGTTTGGACCCAGGGTTAGGGTTAGTCAGGGTTAGTTAGGTTAGGCTTCGTTTGGACCCAGGGTTAGGGTTAGTTGGGTTGAGGTTAGTTAGGTTAGGGTTCGTTTGGGCCCAGGGTTAGGGTTAGTTAGGTTGAGGTTAGTTAGGTTAGGGTTCGTTTGGACCCAGGGTTCTTTGGGGTCGTTCGTCTTGTGTCTGTGAGTCAGAGGGACAGTAGATATAGAAGCTGGTTCACAGACACAACAACGTATTAATTAAAACAATACTGATTAAAGAAAGCCCTTTAATTAAAGAGTACACACACACACACACATCTGGATTTTCTGAACCAAGGAAGGGTGCGAAAGAGCTGCTTCTCTTTATTCGTCTTCTTTGTTTCCTCCTTCATTTGTTCTTTTTCTTTCTACTTCCTCTCGTTTTCTCAGCTCACGTTTCTTCATTTAAAACATGTTTTCTTCTCTTCCGTCCCTGCATTCTCTTTTTTCTTCTCCGCCCCTCATTCTGGAAAATGGTGACAGAGCTGGGTGCGTGCATGTGCTGCTGCGTTGGAGGGTTTGTGGATTTAATTGCGCTCGTCTTTTCCTGGCGCTTTGTCTCCAGGGAGTCAACACGTTCTCACGGCAACCCAGACCCTTCCATCTTCTTTCTGTAGGGGGGTGTCTGAGCTCTCTGAAGCTCTCTGCCCCGCCCACTGATCCAGTGACATCATCAGGTGTGTCCAGGTAATGACGTGCAGTCGCCCTGAGCTCGAACATCTGCGTGTCAGAAAACAACCAGAGCAGCAAGGAGACACCTCCTTGTCCCCAGCGTCACACACTCATGACTCAGCTGATTTTAATTTGAAGGTCCTAGTCCCTGACTCTTACTGTGGTGAGTGCACAGTGTCATCACATTCAGGCCCCTCCCTCTTCTCGTTTGGCTCATGAACAGAAACATCAGGGGGACGATCCTCCTCTGGCCCTGTCAGTTCATTAGACCATTTACAGTGCACTCATTGTTTCCCATGATGCATTGTGTTGCACATATTTGAGCTCTGAGTGTAAATACCACCCTCACAGATCATGATGAACATCTGGGGAGAAGACAGATGGCACCAGGGGACTGTTGACAGCTGTCTGGGACCTGTCCACAACAATTGTCCCAGCTGTCCCAGATCCGTCCTCACCTCATTACCTCTACAGAGCGGTGTGTGTCCACATACACGTTCAATGATGTCCACGCTGGACACCCACAACCAGGTGATCTGAAGGAATACAGGAAGTCCAGTTACGCAGGGAGACACTGGAGGGACATGTGGGCTGAACCATCACAGACCCCACGGGGAGGAGCACACCTGCCTGCTGAGGACACTCAAACCATCTCTCTCAGCGTTTGTCTCTTTGCTTTTGTCCTCTAAAGGAGCTTGTCTCTCAGATTGTCTCTGATTTCATTCATATTCTTTCATCTTATTATCCATTTCCCATTTCTTGGGGCAAAATAAATAAACACATTCTCCCAGCTTCTGCCTCTGTTCTGTTGTCCTGTGTCTCCTCTTCTCCTCCTGTGCTCCTCCAGTGAAACCCTCTGACTCACTGATTCCCTCTTCATCTTCCCCCGGACTGATTTACAGCAGCAATAAAACTCTCTCTCTCTCTCTCTCTCTCACTCTCTCTCTCTCTCTCTCTCTCTCTCTCTCTGTATCTTCTGTCTCACAGCTCAGGAGCGTGGGGGACAGACTGGGGCGTCTCGCTGTGACAGATGGTAAAACGAGAGTGTTGCATGTTTTTGTGTGGAGCTCCTGTGGATGTGTGAGGACTTGAGAGACAAACTGATTCCAACGTGTCCCAGCGGCGCTGAGGACAGACAAGACATCTTCGTGTTTTTCTTAAAGCGGTTCTCAGTGGGGACAGTCCTTGACCTTTTCGAGGGCCCAGGATGAAGACAATACTGAGAGAAGACGTCTGTCCCTCATCCACCTGTCCACACTGCAGAACCAGAGCAGACACACGGTGACTCTGTGAGGGACCTCAGTCCAGAATCCCACAATGGGGACATTTACAGTCCTCTGTAAAGGGCCCAGACAGGACACTTGTCCCAGGTCAGAGTGCAGGGAACAAATGTCCCTATGACGCAGCATCACAGAGACGTTGATGGTGTCCCCTGAGGTCTCCAGAATTCAGGTCTCCTCAGCAATTGGACAGAGGCTGAGGACAGGACGTCCACATGCTCTTCACAGGTTCATCTGACTAAAGTACTTTAGTACTTTGAACAGTTTTCCACTTGATAGTCAAACACAACAAAAAGTAAAGAGTCTGAGGGACACGACAGAGAAGACACAGCAGCATGTCTCCTGAAGATACACCATGGACGTGTTGAAGGAAACAGGCCTGAACTTTCTATGAAGCTCCGCCTGGATGGACAGAGACTCAAATTTATATTTATGCATATGTATATAAATATGTGTGTGTGTGTGAGCTGTAGATCTGATGTGAACTCGATGCTTCTGATGGAAATAATTGAGGATGAAACATGACACGTTCATCACTCTCTCTCTCTCTCTCTCTCTCTGCTTACAGATCCAAAGGTGCAGACAAAGTCCCCCCGCCCCTCGGCTTCTCGCCTCCTGCAGGACAGACGGACTCACTGACGGCTCGTGGACGCGGACGGGAGGAAACAGATCGCTAACGCAGAGCAAGAGTGTGCACGAGAAGGGGAGTGCATGATAGAGCAGAGAACAGGCGTGTACACGAGCAGGAGAGTGCATGGTAACGCAGAGAGCAGGCATGTGCACGAGCCGGAGAGTGCACGGTAACGCACGCTAACGCAGAGACGGGAACCTGCAGCTGCAGCGGTGCACGGCTCCGGACTGCGGAACCCAAAGGTGAGACACACGCACGCGCACCCGTACACGCACAGTTTGTACGTGTGAATGCACGCATGTGGATCTCAGCGTTCCACAGTACGTGAGGGAACGCGCCTGAGCGCGTGCAGCCTGTCACTGTTTGTGTTGAGCTGGAACATCAGCGCTGATGGCGCGTGCGTCGCAGCCATCACGCGTTTCTAGTGCACGCGGTTTTTTAAGTGTGTGCGGGCCTCCGTACGTGCATGTGTGTGTGTGTGTGTGTGTGTGTGTGACTGTGTGTGTGATTGTGATTGTGTGTGTGTGTGTGACTGTGTGACTGTGTGTGTGTGTGTGTGTGAGAGACACGTTCATGTATGTTGACATGTTTCCTCTTAACTTTTTTTTACTGATAAACTTTTACAAAGGTACTTTTAGAAGTACCTGCCTTTGTACTGTCATGGAGGAAATGGTTCATACTGTCAGCTGTGTTAGTACAAGTACACAGTATTTGTAGTTTCTGTAGGTTGTTGAGCCCCCCCACACACACACACACACACACACATACACAGTCACTGAGGCCGTACATGGACACACACGCTGCGTTCAACTGCTAATTCATCAAAGCTCACGCACACACACACACTGTGGCTGCAGATTGAATATGGAAACAGAACGCTGTGTCAGAATGGGAGTGTTTGGGTGAAGAGAGGCAGACAGAGAAGAAGAAGAGGAGGGGCAAGGTGGGGGGGGAGGGGGAGGAGAGGGGGGGAAGAGGAAGCAGAATATGAGGAGATTCAGCTGAGGGGGGGCTGGACCTCAGGTGGTACGTTCCAGATTCCCCTCTACAGATGGAGTTGGAATCTCCCAGTGGGCGCAGGAGACAGCATGGGGGGGGGGGGGGGGAACCGGCCCCCCTGGGGGGCAATCAGCCACTCTGCAGGACACATGCTCTGATCAGAGGAACAGGGCATGCTGGGAAATCTGGATGAATAACAAATGCTGAAGTCAGTTCAGATCAGAGAAGCGCCCCCCTCGAACCAGTTGCTCCTCCCTGTGTGTGTGTGTGTGAGATCGATGGCCCATCTGATCCAGTTCCCTGTGGTGTCTTCGTCCTGGCAGGGGACAGGGACAGACATGGAGTTCTCCGATGACTTCCTGCTGGAGGAGCTGGGCCACCTGCAGCTCTACAACGACTCGCTGTTCCACAACAACTTCAGCTCCTACAACGACACGGAGGCGCTGCTGCCCGTGGGCGTGAAGGTCACCATTGTGGTTGTCTACATGATCGTGTGCGTGGTCGGCCTGGTGGGAAACCTGCTGGTCATGTATGTCATCATAAGGTAGGACGCAGTACTGCAAAATACTGCTAATTACAGCAGGGTGCCACTGGTTGGCTCCTGAGGAGGTGCTCCGTGTCTTTACTCCACATACAATTGTTTTCTGTCTAATTAAGCGTCACGTTTACTATGTGCAGAGGTATTATAGTATTATAGTACAGTACAGTCTGTTCTCACTAACATGAACTGGGTGGAGGTCATACGTGTAACAGATCAACACGTGACGGCAGGACAGTTAACAGCAGCCGATGATGATGATGAAGAAGATGACTCCTCCTCATCTAGTCTCTGATGCTACGGGTTGATGAAGCTGTCTGTTGTCATGGAAACAAGAGGAGTCCCTCCAGGCCCAGTCTCCCCTCAGACAGGAGGACGAACATCAGATATCTGCTGTCCTCCGCTGTCCTCCGCTGTCCCTCTGCTGTCCTCCGCTGTCCCTCTGCTGTCCTCCACTGTCCTCTGCTGTCCCTCTGCTGTCCTCTAATGTCCTCCTCTGTCCTGTGATGTCCCTCTGCTGTCCTCCACTGTCCTCTAATGTCCTCTGCTGTCCCCCGTTGTCCTCTCTGATGGGCTCTGCAGGGTGGAGCTGATCCCCTGAAGCTTCATCGGCTGAAACACATGACGCCGTCGTCATGGAGACGAGAGGTGTGAGGTCAAAGACGTGAGGAGGAGATCAAAGGCTTTAATTGGGAAACAAGCACATGAGGAGGAGGACGAGGAGGAGGTGAAGATGTGGGTCTGGACTGGTTCTCCTCCTGTTCTCCTCCCAGTCACTTGATCACTCCCAGGTCTCATTTGTCTACACAGTTCCCAGTGTCCCTGCTGGACAGAGCAACACAAAAGACACTGACTCTGTGGAGACAGAGAGAAGCACAATGTCTCACAGTGAACTGGCCTCCAGATCCGTCTCAGTCAGGACGTCCACACTCACCTCCACATGGACGGACGGACAGATGATGGATGGATAAGAACCTTGTCCTCCTATGAAACAATACAGCGTAGAGACTCATTTCGGTCTGGACGTGGACATGGAGGGGTGTCTTTCAGCCTGAAGACAATGGAGACACGTCCACCAACGATGACTGGACCAGAATCTGTCTCCACAACTCATAGCTGTGAGCGTGAGTCCCTGTCCTCAGTGTCCTCCCTGTGAACTGGATTTAATTGTCTCCTTCACGTCCCTAATGAGGATGGATCGATTCCACGCTCGTGTCCAGCTCAAGGTCTTTTCAAGCGGACAGTTTGGAGACGATGCTGTGTTCTAACCTGTTCAGCCTGGGGTTTCCCATGATGCCTCGCTGCTTGCCGAGTCCCCCGCCAGCTCCATGAGACAACAGCGTGTCCTCGTCTTTGTGGCACTGACGGCCGCCCCGCAGGGCTGTGATCATACGACCCGGCGGGAGTGTGTGATTGGGCTCCGTCCTCTGAAGTCAAACAGGGACGTGACAGCTGGACACAGAGACGCTGTCTTCAAAGGGACGGACTGTAGAGAGGACGACACAAAGACACAGCAGAGGACTCAGAGGGATTAGTGTGATGAAGATGTTTATCCTGCACAGTGTGTGTGTGTGTGTGTGTGAGATCCAGAGGTTTCCTGGGGAGGGGGGGGTGTTCTGTCTGTCACTGAATGGGGACAAGGGGACGTGAGATGAATCCCAGGTCCTGGTGTTTAAGTCCAGAGAGGAGAGACAGCTCAGAGAGGAGGAGGAGGAGCAGCCATGAAATATTCTGTGTGAAGATGCTGCAGGTCCGCAGTACGCGGGGGGGGGTGAAGTCACTGAGATAGAGATAGTCCATGAAAACATCTGTCTGTCCTCAGTGGGACGGAGAAGACATGAAGCTGAAGTGTGTGTGTGTGTGTGTGTGCGCTCCATGCCACTGAAAGAGAGAGAGAGAGAGGGAGAGCCCACAGATATGACATCATGTGAGGGGGTGGGGCAGCTGAGAGCAGGAAGTTTGTCTTAGTTTGATTCTTCTGTGATGTCACTTATTGTTATTAATAAAAATAATAATAATAGAAACAGGTGTGGGCTTTCTCTTTGGCGTGCTCTCGGTGAGGCCGTGGGCCACGTGCACGCCCCTCTTCCTGAAGTGCCATGTGTTCGTGTGTCCCCAGATACACCAAGATGAAGACTGCTACCAACATCTACATCTTCAACCTGGCGCTGGCCGACTCGCTGTTCCTCGCCACGCTGCCATTTCAGGTACCGCCTTGGCTCGGTCTGAAGTTCCGTGTATTTGTACTGCATACGCTGCTGTGCTCACGAGCGTGTGCCCCCCCCCACAGGGCACCGACGTGTTCCTGGGCTTCTGGCCGTTTGGAGACATGCTGTGTAAGGTGGTGGTGTCCATCGACTACTACAACATGTTCACCAGCACCTTCACGCTGACCGTCATGAGTGTGGACCGCTACGTGGCTGTCTGCCACCCGGTCAAGGCTCTGGATATGAGGACGCCTCACAAGGCCAAGGTAGGCCGGATGTCTGATGATAAAGCGTGACATCACCATTAAGGTCATTTTGGACTCAGCGTCCCCTTTGTCCCCGTCGTCCTCAGGTGGTCAACATCTGCGTGTGGGTGTTGGCTTCGGCCTTCGGGATTCCCGCCATGGTCATGGGGAACGTGGAGGAGGAGCAGGAGCACAACAGTAAGTCCCTGAATGGCTGATGGAGCTGAGAGGCGCATGCTGGGAAACAGTGTGGGGGGTCTGTTAAGATCACTGAACTGTTTGGGTCCAGCTCTGGGCTGAGCTGCTCCTCTTTGTGTGTTTTCCTTATATAGTCATGTGAGAGGGCTAATGACTGTGTGTGTGTGTGTCTCCAGCACAGCTGCTGATCACACACACACACACACACACACACTGCTGCTCTCTGTTGGATCTCACAGAACTTTTTACAATGTTGAACCCCCCCCAGGTGTTGAGTGCATCATGGTCCTGCCGGAGCCGCGGAGTCACTGGGACCCAGTCTTCGGCACCTGCGTCTTCCTCTTCTCCTTCCTCATCCCTGTGGCCATCATCAGCATCTGCTACAGCCTGATGGTCAAGCGCCTGCGCAGCGTGCGCATCCTGTCGGGCTCCAAGGAGAAGGACCGCAACCTGCGGCGCATCACCCGCATGGTGCTGGTGGTAGTGGCGGCCTTCGTGGTGTGCTGGACGCCCGTCCAGATCATGGTGCTGGCCCAGTCGCTGGGCTTCAACCTGAGCAGCCTGTTCACGCTGGTGCTCATGCACTTCTGCATCGCGCTGGGCTACGTAAACAGCAGCCTGAACCCGGTGCTCTACGCCTTCCTGGACGAGAACTTCAAGCGCTGCTTCCGCGAGTTCTGCCTGCCGTCACCGTTCCGCCTGGACGCCCAGCAGTCGGGCCGGATGAGGAGCATCGCCAGGGAGGTGGCAGCGGCCTACAGCTACAAGGCGGGAGATGGGGGGGGGCTGGGCGGAGGGACGCCTAATCCCGCATGACTAGGCGTGGAGCTCCCCCTGGTGGGGGTGGACCCCCAGCGGAGGGAGGCGCACGGCACGGGGAACTCCAACACAGAGCTGACGCAGATCACGGCGCTCTAGCGGCACGAGCCCCCCTGCCCCCCCACGAGAAGACTGGCCTGGGGCGGCGGGGACGGAGACGAAGAGGACGACGCCGACAGGAAAAGGATCTAGGACAAAGAGAGGCGGAGTCCTCAGGACGGGGGCGTTGGCTCCTCGGCAGGTTAGAGAGACGCTATGACGTACCTGAACCCTAACCCTGACCCTAACCCTGGCCCCTGACCCTGACCCAGAGTGAACGTTTCTTCTCCAGCAGTAACGTGTCAACGTGTCCTCAAGTTAAAATACTCCAAGAATTTTTTCCTAAATTATGTCTGTGGACTTTTTGTGATGTTTGGAAACCACTGAACGGACGGATTGAGGTGGTCATGTGATGCAGGAAGACAGCTGTCCTGCTGTCCTGCTGTCCTCCACAGAGCTCCTCAGCTCCTTGTGCAGTCCAGATGGTAGTACTCCATGTATTATTACTAATAATAGTATGTGTTTCTTTATTGTACATAGTTCAGCTCACACTATTTAACCCATGTGACGTGAGTCCAGTGAGGAACGAGGATGAAAGACAGACATGGAGCTCGGGGACACGGAGGACAACATTAACTGTGGTTAATGACCTCAGATTGTGTGGCCCCGCCCCTTCACACGGTCTACGCTTGTCATCAAACTTTACATACAAGACATGTCTCCAGTCTGTCCACAACGGGCTCGAGCCGTGTTCTCCTGAAAACACCCAGCATTGTGGACATTTTGGACACTGTCCTCTGGTTGGACTGATGCTGCATAGCGCCCTCGTCCCTGTCTCCCTGAGCCAGGACATCCACTGATGATTGTAGGTGTGAAGTAGGTCATGGACAGCATGAGGCGAAGCACAGTGTTGGGACCTCCCTCCAGGGGGACAAGGGGCCGTCCCGGTGTCTTACAGTCCTCTGAAACGTGACGTTGTTCTCTTCTTCTTCTTCTTTCTTCCTGAACAAACTCATATTTATAATTACCTGCCTTAAATACGAAGTCAATTCCAGATGTCCTCATGTCTCCTGGATGGAGGACACTAGCTTCAACATGAATGTGTGTGGAGACGAGGGGACATTAGGACGCCGTCTCTGACATCCTCTGTCCTCCACTCGTTTACATTTTGCAGACCACATGAATGTCCAACAAGACCCGGCTGTCCAGCCCCTGGTGTCTCCTCTGAGCTGGATGCAGTGAAGTGATCGTACCCGTTTGTACCATGTGACGCTGTGACGTGGGTGTGGCCAGGTGCCCGGGCCACACCCCTGCACCCTGACGCTCGCTTGTTGTCTTTCGCTCTTTTAGCTTCAACTTGAAACTGTGTCTTTTCTCTGCTTATGAAATAAAAGATTGACGCGTCCTCACCGGGTGATGATGTCACTGCTCAAGACCCCCGCCTCTGACGGCTTGTGTGTGTGTGTGTATATGTGTATCTGTGTGTGTGTGCGTGTGCAGGGGAGCAGCTCAGCGGCCGACAGAGGAGCACTGTGCTCTGGCAGCTTGCATGAGGCCTGGCTGGTGAAGGACAGAGTTGTTTAGAGGAGTGGGACACAGAGGGGACACAGAGGGGACAAAGACCGGATCAGCCTGTCACTCTCAGGAAAACATCCAACGCTAAGACAACATGGCTGATCAGTGGGTCTGAGGACATGTCTGAGAGGACAGACAAATGAACCACAGAGAGGAGGAGGAGGAGCAGGAGAGGAGGAAGAAATGAGGTTTGATATTCAGTCTCTGAAGCCGAGGGGACGACACGGGGACAGACACTGGAGGACATGTGGAGGGCTGTTACTAGACAGATTCTGAAGGAGGAGGAGCAACCTTTGCTCCGCCTCTCATCCAACATGGCTTCCCTACTGATCCTACAGCAACCTTTTTTTAAACAGCTGCAGTGTAACTGCTGTGAGGCGTTGCCATAGCAACCAGAGTCCAGGCTCAACCGACGGTGGCTCTGGTTCACACTCTTCATCCCAATGGCTTCATCAGGGTTTCTCCTCCTCTTCCTCCTCCTGTCCGGGGACGTGCGGAGCTACGAGGCCCCCGAGGACAAACAGGACGTGTTTGCCCGCGGCGCCTGTCCCGCCTTCCTGAGCTTCACCAACGCAGCGCACCCGGCCGGTGCCACGGTGGAGCTGCCCTGCCGCTGCAAACCTCAGCAGGTCCCCGTCTGTCTCTGTCCCGTGAGGACACTAACATGACATTTTAAGAGGGACAGCTGTCCCATCATCTGGGTCCCCTGGTTCCTCAGGTCTGGTCCGTCTTGTGGTTCTTCAGGAAACACCTGGGCTCCGAGGAGACGTCAGCGCTGAGCCGTCGCCACGGCAACATGCTGCTGGACACCAGTCAGGTCCCCCATAGCAGAGACCTGCGGAGCCGATTGTCAGTCCGTCTCTTCAGTCTGTTGATCTTCAGGTCGGGACCCGATGACTCAGGCCTGTACATCTGCGGCTCTGCTCAGAAAGACTTCTTCTATGGTTACGACCTGGACGTACAGGAGGTGCACAGGATCGGCGTGTCTCCCAGGTGATGTCATGGAGACCGAGCAGTCCTTCTGTCTCATGCTGTCTCACGTCTCACTGTCAGGACATCTGCTGCTTCCTTCGCAGGCTCGCTCCACAAAGACTCGCCCAGGAAGGGGCGGAGAGACGACGCCCATTCCAGGTCTTCACCCACTTCAGGCCCTGGACGTTGTGCGACCGATGTGGCGTCCGTGGGGAACAGGTGCGGGTGGGGCTCTGCTACATCCGCTCACAGTTCCTCCACGTGCGCTACAGAAGGGCCAATGACACGGTGGCGTCATGCGGCTCGGGGGCGGTGCCCGGGGTGTTTGGCGACCTTCAACAAAGCAGAGCTAAGGCCCAGCTGGAGGTGCGAAGCTGTCAGGTGACCTGTCCACGTCGACCTCCTCCCTCCTCCAGACTCCTTGCTCTGACAGCTCTTCTCGGGGTCAGGTAGGTCGCTGGGTGACAGTTGGCGGCTCCATTCCTGAGTCCTCACGTGCTCCATCTCTGGATGTAGCTCCGCCTCCGTGCCAGCAGAAGTGCCGGTATTCTACCTGAACCACCCTGCGGGCCGGGTCCTCACGCTGGGCTGCCCCGGAGCTCGGGCCGACACCGCCGTGGCCTGGGACCGAGGGTCTCGACCCATTTACCGATCCCAACGCCGGGCCGGCGGCGAGACATCCCGGCTGCAGATAGACGGGGGACACCACCTGGTGTTCACACCTGCTGAAGCTCGGGACACAGGTGCGTGTGGGCCCCGCAGACACGAGGACACGTGTCCTGTCCAGCACTGACACAGACACACGCTCAGTGTTCTTGTGGACGACTGAAGCTCCTCCCCCTCCTCTCCAGGCACGTACGGCTGCTGGCTGCAGGGTCGTCGGACTGCTGAGATCCGCCTCCTGGTCTACGTCCATTTAGGGCGGGGCCGGCCTGTGACATCACACCCTGACTTCATGACAGCTGTCAACGCTGTGGCGATGTCCTACGTTGCCATGACAACCGTCTTCTTCCTGCTGGTGGCGGTCAGAGCCGGAGTCCAATTCTTCAGAGACAAAGACAGACGTGTGGGTGTTGATGCAGGTCAAAGGTCGGCACAGTAACGAAGAGGACACGTCTGTCCCACCTTGTGTTTGAGGACACTGTCTGACTGAGAGTTGTCCGTCTGTGTATGTGTGTGTGTGTGTGTGTTGACAGACAGGAACGGTGATCACATCAATGTGTCCATGTCGTCCAAACTGAGGTTGTAGCTCAGACAGATGTCAGCCGTCCACATGAAGACTTCTCCTCCAGCCTGAGAGACAGGGGGACGAGATGTCTCCTCTGCTGCAGAGTGAAATAAAAACATGTGACTGAAACATCAGGAGTTCATTGAACGCATCCTGGATATAAAGACACAGAATACAGAGTGTGGGTGTATGCTGGTTCGCTGGACACGCGTCCTCTGTGTCTCCCGTCACACTCTCATGTATGTTCCTGTTGCTATGAGACGCTGCTGCCCCCCTGTGGCGAAGGGAACAATTGCAATGATCCTGACAGCAGTCTCTGTCCAGAGGGGAGACAGTGTGTCCCCTCTGTCCTCAGCTCTGTCCTCAGGATTAATTCATGAGTCGGTGGACAGCCTGGAGGAGTGTCAGGCGTTTGATGGAGGCGTTGTTGATAAATGTGACGTCATGAGTTGAGAGAAGGCCGACGCTCTGTCTCTGCCATGTATTATTAATAAAGTTTTATTGGAACTGCCCTCCCGTATGAATGGGCTTGTGAAACGGCGCATGCGTGGTGTCCTGTCCCTCCCTCTCTGGGAAAAACCCGAGCAGGAGCAGGCAGCACAAGGGGGAGGAGGAGGAGGAGGAGGAGGAGGAGGACTCCTGCTTTGATCCAGCAGAGGAGCACCGAGAGGAAAGACCCGGACTCGAACCCCCGGAGCTCGGATGTGTCTGAAGAGGCGCAGCGGATTCCGTCCTCTGGACCCGGTTCATGCCGCGACTGTGAGTAAACGAATCGAGGAGGAGTCGAGGAGGAGGCGAGGAGGAGCAGGGTGAGGGGCTGGGCTCCGGTGAGCGGCGGAGTCCAGGAAGAGTCGCTCCGTGACCCCCCCCCCCCGTCTCTCGCTTCCGTCTCAGCGGCGGAGTCCAGGAAGAGTCGCTCCGTGCCCCCCCCCCCCCCGTCTCTCGCTTCCGTCTCTGCGTCTTTACGCACGAGCTGCGCGTGTGACAGTGTGTCCATCAGTCCAGTGTGTCTCTGACTTCCGCCTGTGTGGGAGCTGTGTCAACAGTACTACACTACCCACAATCCTCAGCAGACCCACTGCCGGCTCTGATTGGTGGAGCCAAGAAAATCATGTTAGTGCAGTACATGCTACTGCAAGTGGATACTCCTGTCAGATACTACTCTACAGTACTACAGCCAGATACTACTCTACAGCACTATGGTCAGGTACTACTCTACAGTACTACACTCAGGTACTACTCTACAGTACTACGGCCAGGCACTACGCTACATTACTACAGTCAGGTAGTGCTCTACAGTACTACAGTTAGATACTACTCTACAGCACTACAGTCAGGTACTACTATACAGTACTACAGTCAGGTAGTACTCTACAGTACTACACTCAGGTACTACAGTCAGATACTACTCTACAGCACTATGGTCAGGTACTACTCTACAGTACTACAGTCAGGTACTGCTCTACAGTAGTATAGTCAGGTACTGCTCTACAGTACTATAGTCAGGTACTGCTCTACAGTACTAAGCAGGTACTACTCTACAGTACTACAGTCAGGTAGTACTCTACAGTACTACAGTCAGGTAGTGCTCTACAGCAGTAGTCCCCAACCTTTTCTGTACCATGGCCCAGTTTAATGTCTGACGATATTTTCACGGCCCAATCTAAAGGTGTAGCAGATAAAAACAAAATAAAATAATAAGATCGGCATTAAAAACTGTGGTATTTAATAATAACAATAACAATAATAATGAACGTAAATCCACTTTTTAATCATGTCAAGAGGACCTGGCTGCAGACTGGCACTGTCAGGCCAGTTTTTTATGTGAAAAAACAAAATAATGGAAATTATTTTTTCTTTCTGTGCGGCCCAGTACCAAATGACCCAAGGCCCACTAGTGGGCCGTGGCCCACGGGTTGGGGATCAATGCTCTACAGTACTACAGTCAGGTACTACTCTACAGTACTACAATCAGGTAGTGCTCTACAGTACTACAGTCAGGTTCTTCTCTACAGTACTAATCAGCTCACCCTTGTGTGTGACTGCCGTGATTGACAGATGACAAGAAGTAGTTTTTCATGACCATGTAAAGTGTCTCCACACCTGGTCCCTGCGTTGTGTGGACGGCGGCGTCTCTGTCCTCAGAGGTGTTCACAGTTGAAGCAGGACTCCAGTCTGTCTCTGTCCCTGCTTCCTGTTGGTCCACATGACTTCCTCTTTTTAACTTTGTCACAACGTCTGTGTGTGTGTGTGTGTGTGTGCGCGCGCTAGGAGAGGTCCCAGGCAGAAGGGGGGGTGACATGCATGTGTCCAACCTGCTAACACGGCTGAGGACTCTGGACACTAACCAGCCGCCCTCAGGACATGACGGACTTCCTGGTAACTGCTCGTCTTCGTCCCTTTGAATGAAAATAGCTTCATCACTGAAGCGTCCTCTGTATCTGTCTGTCTCTGTGTCTCTCTGTCTGTCTCTGTCTCTGTGATAACTCCGCCCCTGCCTGTGATGTAGGCGGTTCTTCTTCATCTGTGCTGTGTGTGTGTGTGTCACAATCCCTCTGTCTCTGCTTCCTCTCTCTCCATCTTGTCGTCTCTTCCGTCTTCTCTGAGCTGCGGTTGGTTGACGGACTCGTCGTGTCTCCGTCCGTCGTTGACTCGTCTCTGGTGAGCGTCTGTCTCTGTCCCCTCAACCGTCGGTTGGATACACATGCCATGGAGCTGGAGACGTGTTGTCCTCAGTTGTTTGAGTCACAACTTGTTTCCGTGGCAGCCGCTGTGGTTTGAATGAGTTGATTTCATCCGTATGTTTTGATTCATGTGTTCGGACGCTTTATTTTGAAACTTTGATGGATGGTTTGACCACTCCCTCACTGTCTTGACACGCCCCATGTGGCTTGTGACTTCTGTCAGTGAGTGGGTGGGGCAGCCGTGGGTGAAGCGAGGTCACTGAACACCTGATGAGCGGGGGCGGAGCCTCAGATCTTCTCTGGGTCAGGTGACGTGATGGATCCCCTCTCTCCCACTGCGGGGATCGTGGGCGTGGATTAGTTTTTCTGGGTGAGACTTTGAGGAAGTTTCCTTGAAGTCGTTCTTTCTTCACGATGAGAGGGTCATTCAACCTGTTCTTACCCACAAGGCCGTGCTCCACGCAGACAGCCCACAGCGGATGTGTGATGAGTGTAAACACAGGAGCCGCGTCCGAACATGGAGCTCAGGTTTCCTCTGTCCTCTGCCCCCCCCCAGTACACAGGTCCGACCCCGGCTGAGCGGGGAGGGGCGGAGCTGGCTGTGGGTCTGAACAGGATGCAGGATGGGGGGCAGGATATTACCCAGAATTCCAAGGGCCCCAACACCTGCTGCTTCTGCTGGTGCTGCTGCTGCAGCTGCTCATGGTGAGCACACACACACAGACACACACACTGTGTGAGCCTCGCATGGCCCCACTTCCTGCTTTGATATTAACGTGTGTGTGTGTCAGGAATGAAGCAGAGAGACAGAGGAAGCGGAAAAGACAGGGCACCAAGATGGAGACGATACCAAAGTGTGAACCTTGGTTTGTCAACACACACACACACACACACACACACACACACACTAACAGAGCCACATGTTAGAAATACTGCAGTAGAAGCAGGGGGTGACTGTCAGTCTCTGGCTGTGGTTCCCGTCCACAGCCCCAGGCCCTCGGGGGACGAGATCCGTCTCTGGTCTCAGTCCTTTGACAAGCTGCTGAGGAGCCCCGCGGGCCGCGGCGTCTTCAGGGAGTTCCTGCGGACGGAGTACAGCGAGGAGAACCTGCAGTTCTGGCTGGCCTGCGAGGACCTCAAACAGGAGGTCAGCCGGCGCCGCGTGGAGGAGAAAGCTCGCTCCATCTACGAAGACTATGTGTCTGTGCTGTCGCCCAGAGAGGTGGGTCACGCCGTGCCGTCCCCTGGGGACATGGACACAAGGTCCTTCATGATTCTCCTGATCCCCGCAGGTGAGCCTGGACGCCCGGGTTCGAGAGGCGATCGTCAGGACGCTGCAGGAGCCGACGCCGCTCACGTTTGAAGACGCTCAGCTGCAGATCTACACGCTGATGCACAGGGACTCGTACCCTCGCTTCCTGTCCTCCAGCTTCTACAGGTCGCTGGTCCACGGCACCGCGTCCCAGTGCTAGGCCCGCGACCTCCGACCCCCCCCCCCGACCTCAGGACCTGATGGACAGCAGAAGAACCAGCTGAACCACACCCACAGGTGGGCGGGGCTGGGTGATGTCACTTCCCGCTGTCTGCTGTTTCACTCACAAACAAGAAACTTTTTTTAAGAGAAACATTTGGATCCCGTCCTCAGTGACACCACACACACACACACACACCGCAATAAACACTGGAGTTTTTAATAAAAACAACACTCGTGGTACTTCTACTTCATCAATAATTAGAACTGCCTTTAACGGTTTTATTTTGGAACCTTTACGGCTGCTACACGACACGTCACTACACACTGAACTTAAACAGACTGTGGTACTGCGGTAACACACACACGGAACCTGCTGCTGACCTCTGACCTTTGACCTCACCACTGTCTGCCGCCCTCAGGGCCCACGTGTGGTTCGTCGAATCAGGAATGGTGACATATCTTTATATACACGACCTGAGATGGGGCGGCCACACCCACTGCCTCATGGGAAATGTAACGAACGAACCCATCACTCAGAAAGCAGTTATCGAAGTGTTGTTCATGTTATTTATTTTATACTTTGCTAAAACTGTGATTTGTTGTACATATAAATGGAAACTTTGACCATCCGACAAGCTTCTTTTCTTGTTGGAAATCACCGTCGTGGAGGATCACGTGGCATCGCTCCCTGGCCCGAGCTGGCCCAGCGGTTGTTTTTATTTACTCATTAAGATGTGTGCACGGAGGAGGAGTGGGGGCGGGGCTCCTGTTGGCATGGTGAATCCTGTTCTCTGGGCTCATGCAAGATTCTGGTTCTGACCCAGAGTCTGTTGGACCGGCTTCCTGAAACGGGCCCCAGGATCTGACAGGAAGTGAGTGGGCAGATACTGCATCAACAGCTGAGTGTATTTACCCCGTCCGTCCTCTAGAGGACAGTGTTGTGATGCATCATGGGATGTGACGCTGCTTCACTGACTCTCATTTAGTTGTTTTGACTGTTTAAAACCTCTGGACCATGTGAGTCATTAAAGTCAGCTGCACAGTTCAAGTCATGGAGAACAGACGAGAGACAGACAGAGGACACAGCGTCCTCCTCCTGTCCACTCTGCTGTCTTATTGTCCCAGTTCCTCTGGACCAGACGATGAGGACGATTCAGACTCAGTGCTTCCATCAGGTCAGGGTCAGGGTCAGGCTCAGGGTCCTTCCCTTTCGCTGCCTCTTGGACTTTTTTCTTTCACTTCTTTCTTTCTTTGATTCTGCTCTGCTGCTCATTTCTGAACGTTTGAATGTTTTCACATTAAAATCCTCAAAGTTCCACGGAGGTCATTTCCCGCTGACGGCGCCGCAGGAAGTGGCTCAGTGACGTGATCTGTGTGTGACGAGAAACACCTGCGAGACTCTGTGAAGCCTCAGAGCTGCTGTGTGTGTGTGTCTATCAATAGTGCTGCAGATGAGCACACACACTCAGTGTGATGAGGACCAGCTGACTGAAGGACAAAGCCTGTCCCACAGACAGAGACAGATGGACATTCAGCAGCGTCACAGAGCCCAAAGGCTGTGGAACCAACTGTCAGTGAGTTGTGCACGTTTTACACGTGTCTTTACAATATGTGTGAAGTTAGAGCAGGGGACAATGGAGTGTGTGTGTGCTTTTTCAAACCCCACAATGATTCCATCTCACAACATCGCATGTTTTGTGACTGTCCGACACACACACCCACACACTCTGTATTGAAACATGCGTGTTGTGTGTGTGACTGACAGCCCTCCCTCTCTCCCTCTCCCTCTCTCTCTCTCTCTCTCGCTCTCATTCTCTGGATTCTTGCAGCGACCACAGAATACTTTCCCAAATTCTGCGGCCGACTGAGGCTCAGTTTGTCCTCCCTCACTCCTCCTCTGTGCCCCCTCCTCCCCCTCCTCCTCACAGTGGGTCTGCAGTACATGTACTAACTGGTATTCTATGAACGTGGTATTCCCAGTGCCTGAGGGTCCCTCAGTCTGTCTCATTCTGTTGGACGCCTGTCCCCTCAGCTGTCAAACATTCTTCTGTCTCTTGACGTGTCCACCTTTAGAGAATGTCCTCACATACGTGAAGGGATCAGAGGTCATGTGAGTCACTGGTGAAGGACAGTGACCCCAGGGACCTGGAGGACATGAGACAGCTCTGAGGGACACACCGACCTCAGGCACCAGAAGCTACCAAGCCAAAGGTCCGCCCCTCGGCCATTCCCCTCTGCTAACATGGAGGAGGTGGCCCTGTCATCACAGACAGACGTGGAGGTCATTATCTCGCCCAGCCTCTAAATCATTTTCTCTCCCTCGACCGCGCTGGACCCAGCGGAGGGACGGCGTCAGTCCAGCAGGACTCCTGTTTCTGTCCGCTGCTCCTGAAGGAGCCCTGGCCTCTGCCTCCTCCTCATTATCCCACTCACTTTCTGTCAAGGCCAGTGTTTAGACCCAGTCAGTGGTTTGAGGCGTTTTCACACATTTCAGGACGGGGGGGGTGGGGAGTGATGTCATCGGGGACAGAAGAGAACGTCCCTGGGTCAGTCTGAAGACGCAGACCTGAGATCAGCTGCTGTCACTCCTCTGTCCTCCCACTGACAACAGGAGGGGGAGGAGGGGGGGGGGGGGGGGGGAAAACGGGGGGGGGGGGGGGGGGGGGGGGGGGGGGGGATAACATGGAGGAGATGAAGAGGAGGCGTGGCCTGCAGCAGCTCGTGGTCGGGACCGAGGTCATGGTCAGGTCATGTGACAGATGAGGCTGATATGAAGGAGGAATCAGCTCAGGGGATGGAGACCACTGCAGACTGATGGACAGACATCAGTGAGGACATCTGACCCCTGACCCCGCCTTATCTCCTTCTGTCCCGGCCTGATAGCATTGACTGGACCAATCAATCCATCTGCCCCAGCCGTTCCCACAGAACCACCACAAAGGGAAAAGTCCCCAGACCCGAGGAGGACGGACCTGTGGACGTTATCTCCCCAGGCCCAAGTCCGGCCCCGAGACAAAGAGCCAAGACGTTTGCAGACGTGCACATGAACCACATTCCATTCCATGGGTCTTCAGAACCCGTCTGTGAGACGTTCCAACAAATGGTCTTCTACAGGAAACGCTGTGAGGTCACTTGCTGTCTGAGACCACGAGTCAGAGCTCCACGACAAGGACGGAACCTTGTTCTGAACAAGCCAGAGATTCGTTTCAGAACCTGAGCCACACCGTCCCCGTGTCGGCCCACCCCAGAACAAGTGGAGTAATGAGGGTCGCACCCCCAGTGTGTGAGAGCAGCGGAGCCGGGCCTGAACACAGCTGCTGGTTCTCCGGAGGTTCTCCACACAGGGACCGCCCCCCAGAGGCCGCGGCTCAGTCTGGATCTGAGGAGCCCGACCCGGGTCCGCTCCGGTTGGAACGTGTCATTAGCCGCGGTGCTGACGCCTCGTGACTTCCTGTCTGCTCGTCACTCAGTGTCGTCTGAGGGATTCCAGCAGAACCAGAACTGTCACACAACTATGTCGTTAGATTTCTACATGTTCTAAATATAACTCACCACAGCTCTATTTTCTCCTGGTGCCACCGCACAATTGGCGCCGCTCATCATCAGAAGACGGAGGCAGCGGCTGAACCGGGTCAGAGATCCAAACAGAAAATCATAGTGGTGGCGGGGGAGGTCCTTCATAATGACATCACTTCCTGTTTGTCATTTTGGGTGTTTTATTTTGACTGGACAGATTTACAACACATCACCTTCCTCAGGCCCAGCTGCTCACTTTCCCATAATTCACCTCTCCGACCCCTGCTACCACCTTCCTGTGTGTGTGTGTGTGTGTGTGTGTGTGTGTGCACGGTGACTACCTGTCCTGAAGTGATTTAAAATGAAGGATGAAATCAGTGAGAGAGAAAATGACAGGGTGATGGAGGGAGAAGACAAAAGAGACACGGTGGTTTTCTGATCATGTGGTGCAGCATTAATTACAGACAGAGACAGACAGAGCCAGAGAGAGACAAACAGAGACGGAGACAAGCCATGCGGGAGGACAAAGTGGACACCCACCATGAGGGGACAGCTGTCACCCGGATCACAGACCGTCCTCTGGGTTCTCCTCAAGGTCAAAGGTCAGACTAATTGTAAATATTTGCATCTGCTGTGTGTGTGTGTGTGTGTGAGACAGCGGCAGGGGATTCCCACACCAATGGTGACGGTGTGTGCGTCCAATCCATCATCACACACACTTCCCTCCTTCAGTGTGTTCGAAAATAGAACAGTGTGTGAACATGACCTCTCCCCCCCACACACACACGTAAACACACCCAGCACAATGCCATTGTGTCTTGGTTTCTTTTCCAGTGTGTGTGTGTGTGTGTGTGTGTGTGTGTGTGTGTATGTGTGTGTATTATCAGAAGTTGCCCCCCCCCTCGCTCTCTCTTTTCTATCTGCCACAAAGTCTGGAGTTGCTGCCAGATTTCCTTTGTGGCAGAGGTGTGGTTCACACACACACACACACACACACACAGCAGGAGCTGTTGATGTCACAACAATGTCATCAAGTGTTAACTGAAACTGTACAGATTATGTGTGTGTTTATAAACTGAAACTATATAGATTATATATATGTTAATAAACTAAGACTATACAGATTATATATATGTGTGTTTATAAACTGAAACTATATAGATTATATATGTGTGTGTGTGTGTGTTTATAAACTGAAACTATATAGATTATGTATGTTTATAAACTGAAAATGTTCATTAGACACAAACAAACATAATGAGGAACCTCAACAGGTTTAAATCTGAGTTCAGTGACACACACACACACACACACACACACACACACACCAGTAGTTCCTGGTTGGTTGAGCAGGAGTTTCTCAGACGCCACAGCCGTCTCCCCTAGAGCTGGGCATGGGCTGAGTGTATGTGGAGCTCTGAACACGTCAGTTAACACGTCACTTAACATGTCAGTTAACTCGTCAGTTAACATGTCAGTTAACATGTCAGTAAACACGTCAGTAAGCCTGTCAGTGAACATGTCAGTTAACGTGTCAGTACAGTTATGTTTTGTGAATGTGGGCTATATAAATAAAGTGTGATCGACATATATCTGCATGTTATTTTCATGTGGTATGTCCATGTTATATGAACGCATCATTTCATGTCTCCATATTTATGGGACAGTCAGACGGCCCCGCCCACTCACCCCCTCTCTTTCCTCCAATAACTTTGCTTCACCCACTAATTGTTCTGGTTTGAGTCTGTGGTACCACACACACACACACACACACAGGGAGATCTAATCAGAGAGCTCCATTGTTTGTGCCCAAGTGTGAGTGGAGCTTCTCACACACACACACACAGATCCGTATCCCAACATGAAACAAGTCATAATGAGAGGCAGAAACAAAGTTTATAATTAGTTGAAGACAAATAACAGACACAGCTTTTTTACACATGCATATAGTGTGTATCCCTGTGCACTGGCCTGTCCAGAGTGTGTGTGCGTGTGTGTGTGTGTGTGTGTGTGTGTGAACCTTCGGGGGGGAGGAAAGGGTGGTGGTTGCAGAAGAGGGAAAAGGGAGGGACCCCCCTCCCCACACACTCCTTCCTCTCTCCTCCAGCCGGCGCCTCTGATTGGTCGGGGCGGAGTACATAAACCCGCTGTGGCCACAAGTTTCAAAACTGTGAGACATACGGAGACAGAGCGGCGGACGCTCCGACCAGAGTCTGAGGGACCTCCTGCACCACAGCTCTTCTTCTCTGCTTCTCCTCCTCCTCCTCCACATCTCCATGCTGTGCTTTGGGACCTCTGCTCCTCATCCTCCTCGTCCTCGTCATCTGAGACACTTTGAGCTGCAGCTTTCCGCCAGAACTTTGCAACCAAGCTCACTGGTCTGGGAATGAATTTACTGGAGCCCAGGATGACTCCAGAGGGTCACTGGACGTCCAGAACCCCGAGTCCGACTTCTGATTCTGAAATGGGTTTGGAGCAGGACCTGTCCGAGGACTGCGGTTCCCCCGATGACCTCGGAGCCAGGAGCCTGAGGATTTCTCTGAACCCTGGGTCAGGGGGACGGAGCCCGGCCCGGGTGGCTGGCGGGGGCCCGTCCGACGGGAAGGTGGCGGGTGGCGAGCAGAGGATCCGCAGACCCATGAACGCCTTCATGGTTTGGGCCAAAGATGAGAGGAAGAGGCTGGCACTGCAGAACCCCGACCTTCACAATGCCGTGCTCAGCAAGATGCTCGGTAAGACCCGTACAGTCGGACCCGGTCCTGTCCCGCTTCAATGACACACATCACAAACTGAGTCTGATCCACAGACGCAGCTGTAGCATGTTCACAGTTGCCCACAGAACCCACAGAACCACATGACCCGGGCCCGGCTCACGCTCTGAGCTGCTGGTGTTCAGTCAGACCACTGGAATCTAGAATCTCGTCCCAGCTTTGGGCCGTCGGTCAGGGAGGGGCTCGGCTCGCCCTCGTCTCTTCTTCATGATTCGTGACTTTCGAACGCTTTGTTCCCACAGGTCAGGCGTGGAAGAACCTGAGCGCCACAGACAAGCGTCCGTTTGTGGAGGAGGCCGAGCGGCTGCGGGTGCAGCACCTGCAGGACCACCCCAACTACAAGTACCGACCTCGCCGTAAGAAGACAGCAAAGAAACTGAGGAGGGTGGAGCCTGTTCTGCTGCACCACCTGTCCCAGGGTGGCGCCCCAGGCCTGGGGCTGGGGCCCAGCTCACTGGGTGTCAACGGAGGCTCTGTATATGCGCACCCTCCCCCGCACCACCACCCCCACCACCTGCTGCCCCCCCCCGGCCACTTCAGGGAGCTGCAGGCGCCGGTGCACCCAGAGCCGGAGAGCTACGGCCTGCCCACGCCGGAGATGTCCCCTCTGGACGTCCTGGAAGACGGAGAGTCTGTGTTCTTCCCCCAGCATGTCCAGGAAGAGGGGGCGATGGAAGGTTGGAGCAGGTACCACCCCCACTCCCACCATCCCCCCCTGCACCATCAGAACCATCAGAACCAGCACTACAGTCCTCACTACGGTGGCACCGAGGCCAGGCTGAACCCCTCCCATGCTTCCTGTCACCACGTCACGCTACGCAGTCCCGCCAAGTGCCCCCCCCCTCTGCCCCTCTCCCCCTCCATCAGCCTGTGTGAGCCGATGAAATGTCTCCAAACGCCGCTGAGCCCCGCCCCTGTCGGCTACTTCAGTCAAACGTGTGGGAACTCGGCCCAGAGCGCCACCCACTTCACCCCCTCTCACCTGGGGCAGCTGTCCCCTCCCCCTGAGACATCTCCCTCCTCGTCCTCCGTCCCTCCACCTGCTTTCCTTTCGCACGTTGACCCGTCCCACCCAGAGCCCACGGGACACCTGGGCTCCTCCTCCGCTGACTTCTGGTCCGAGGTGGACAGACACGAGTTCGACCAGTATGTGAACATGGCGAGGAGTCGAGATGAGGCCTTCGGACTCGCTGTTGGCTGTGGGGGCGGGTCCAAAGTCCAGGGTGGGCGTTGCATGTCGAGCACGTGTGACGATGGCAGCAGTCCCCTGATCTCCGCCCTTTCTGATGCCAGCAGCGCCGTTTACTACAGCGCCTGCATCACCGGGTAGCCCCGCCCCCTCACTGCCACCGTGTGTCCACTGGGTTCACTGGGATGAGAGACCTTGGGTTACAGGAGCTCGAGCTATGATGACGGCTCCCTCCACCTCCACGTTAGCTGATGAGACATGGACCATGTTGTCACAGGTGATTCAGTGACTGTCTTATATTCTTTTGTTGCTTTGATTGGTGGCTGGCATCCAGTTCAGTGGGCAGTGGTGGAGAAGTGTCCTGCATCACAAAGACTCAAAGAGCTGTGTTAGCTCAATGCTAGCATGTGTCCACTGGTGTCCACTGGTCTCAGGTGAGGGACAGAACTTTCTCTCGTCATATGTGAACGCTGTGATCATCTCACATTATTTCTCATCTCATATGGACGTGAAGCCCAGCGAGGACGAACTGTTTGTCCCCACCCTGCGTCCTGTCTGTCCCCGTCATGTCCAAATCTGAGCCAAGGTCTTTACGTTGAGCTTTGCTCTCTGTGAACTGTCACTCAGCCTCAGGGTCGTGACCTTTACACAGGTCCAGAGGTCGAAGCTGAGCCTATGAATCGTTCTTGTTGCACTGGGTTTATTTATCTGAGCTGCAGGTGAGCGTCACGCGTGTTCACGTGATGGTTTCACCCGGGCTGCTCCATCTGTTCTGCATTACTCTGCAGACAGTCTCCTCTTGGACATGAAACAGTAGAAGAAAATGGCGCGCTCGTCTTCACCACATCGCTCAGCGTTTCTGGAGGAGCTGTGTTGGACATTCTTCTGTGTTGACAGCAAACAGTCGTGTTTCCAGTTTAATTGAGCGTGACACGCAGAGAACATCAGATAATAATTACCAGAGGACAAGAATGAAACACCCAACATTTTGGGATTAAAACAAAGAACATTTTCTCAGCAGTCGTATAAAGACAAATTAAAACCAGCAGTTTCCCAGAAGTGTCACTGGGATTCTTCTAAATGCGTCTGACAGGGACGCTTTTATATTTTCATATGTCCTCTGTGTGTGTGTGTGTGTGCTTTTCTTTCTCCAGGTAATTCACCGAATAAACATTAAGACAAGTCAGTGGTTCTCCTCTGTTACTGACACAGGAAACCCCTGTGGAAGTTTGGGATGTTCGGAAAGGGTGTGTGTGTGTGTGAGCAGAGAGGAAGAGGTGTGTATTTTTGTGGGAACACCTCACGCTGCTTGTTGCTCTGACTGGAAAAGATAACATGAGCCCAGATTCCCCACAGGGTGTGTGTGTGTGTGTGTGTGCCACTCCTCAGAATAGTAACTGTTGTAATAGATTACCAGATAATCTTCATCTCTGTCACCTTCACTGTTGAAACCTCACATCTGATTACAGCCTCATGCCGAGAGAGAGACAGAGGGAGAGAGAGAGAGAGAGAGAGAGAGAGAGAGAGAGAGGGAAAGGGAGGGAGAGAGGGAGAGAGAGGGATTTTCCCATCTCTTTCAGTCTTGTGGTGTTTTATTGGCCACATGTGGTTGTGATGTCGGGTTCAGTCGCCACAACTACACACTGACTCACTGTGTATGTGTGTGTGTGTGTGTGTGAGAGAGACAGACTGATGGGAGCTGACAGCTGGTTTACTCTGTAAATGTGTTTGTTTTTGAGTTTGTGCAACTTGTGTGTGTCACAGATTAAATAAAACCCTCCTCCTCCTCTCCTCCTCCTCCCCTCCTCCTGTAGTGACCCTCTACTTCCTGTTTCCTGTGTGGACAGGAAGTAGCTGACTCGTGTGAGGTCACAGGAAACATCATCAATCTTTAATGTATTTTTAGAATCATTGATAACACCCCCCCAGGTCAGAACCAAGTCCAGACTCGGTTCTGACGCAGTCACATGGGTCGCTGTGAAACACGGGTCATTTCAGAACATTTCAGAGAAAACGTTGACCCAAATGAAAGAGGACAGAAGACACGGGGACATTTTTGGAGACATCTATTTTTAACCCGAGCTGTTTGAGGAACCGTCACCATTCATCCATTTATCTACGCGTCTAAACACCGGCTTCAAAATTACACTGAGTCCAGTCCAGCTCGTATTTCTGTCTGTGCACTGACATGTGCATGTGTTTGTGTGTTTGTGTGTGTGTGTGTGTGTGTGTGTGCGTGTGCGTGTGCGTGTGTGTGTGCTGACCCAGCATGACGCCGCAGTCAGCACATGGCTCGTCGCTGCCAGAGACAGAAAGTGTGGGAAAGGGACAGACGAAGACAAAGAGGGGGAGGGGACAGACGAAGACAGTGAGAAAGAGGGAGAGAGGGAGGGAAAGAGAGAATAAGAAAGAGGAGCAAAACATGAACTCAGATACATCTGAACGTTAATGTTTTCAGCCTGATATGACAACATATTAATTACATGCTAGGTCATGAGGTGTGATGTCATCCATTGCCCCTCCCTCCACATCAGAGTGACCATCAGGACAGCTGCGAGAGACACGTGTCCCTCATCTTCATCGCTGTTGGTGATGAAG
The DNA here is from genome assembly GCA_016785235.1 of Pseudorhombus dupliciocellatus. Classification (NCBI taxonomy): domain Eukaryota; kingdom Metazoa; phylum Chordata; class Actinopteri; order Pleuronectiformes; family Paralichthyidae; genus Pseudorhombus; species Pseudorhombus dupliciocellatus. Next base: position 73,857 of record JAFBJW010000077.1, read on the forward strand.
TGACACATAAAACGATGCAGAGGCTTTTTGCTTGTTATTGTTTTTCTCTTTCTCTCCTTCTCAGGTTTCCCCCTCACGATGTTTCCCAACATATCATTGGCTGCGGTGTGTGTGTGTGTGTGTGTGTGTGTGTGTGTGTGTGTGTGTGTGTGTGTGTGTGTGTGTGTGTGCGTCTGGAGCCATGGGATGAATTGTGTGGTTACCCACTGGTGTTACCAGGGACACAGGGGCACCTCTCTCTCTCTCTCTCTCTCTCTCTCTCTCTCTCTCTCTCTCTCTCTCTCTCTCGACCGTGAGAAAGCGTCTGTGTTTAAACTGATCTTCATGTTTGACTGTAGAGACAAAGCTGAGTCCTTGCTTGTCCTTCTCAGCTGATCGCGTCCCCGTCAGGGTCGACAGGAGGATTCAAACCAGCAACCTTCCAAGCCTCTGTCCCCCGAGCTTCCAAACCCTCACACCCTGGCTGAGTGCGTTAATGAGCAGGTCCGAGACCGAGAGCCACAACCTGCTCCCACGAGACGTCCAGGAGCTAGGACAAAGACATGTTGACGTCCCCCAGCTGCAGCTCTAGTAACATTACTGTAATAGTGTGTCTCAGTACTGCTCGGCCTGAGACGTTTATTTCTTGTCACCACATCAAGTCTCTGATAAAAACAGAGGGATTCAAGAAAAGAGAAAAGACACAATGAGTGTGGGGCACGGTGAAGGAGGAGAGACAAGGGACATGTCCCCTGAGGCCCGATGGACTCCAGCTGCAGATCAGGCCCATCAGGTCAGGGAGAGTCAGGGTGGTTACAGGCTGCCGCCAGCAGAGGGCAGCGGGTGTCAGTGATGTCATCAAATCTCCCTCTGTCCCATCTGTCTCTTTCAGTACTACAGTGTAGTATATATACATATATACATTGACCCTCTCCTTCAGTTGGCCGTCCCATGATGCTTTGCTCTCGGAACATGTTTTACTTAATGCTTTGTGGAGTGAAGCGCTGCAGGTGGGCAGAGCGACAGCAGACGTGCACAGCTATGTGAAGTCAGAGAGACACACGGACAGCACCTCTCTTCAGCCTCTGTCTCCAACACCTGGTTTGACCTACTGTCTCTTTAAGACCCCCCTCCCTCTGCTCTGATTGGTCAGCTGGTCAGCTCTGACTGACAAAAGGTGTGGGTGCAGGAAGTGTTGGGCCACTTCCTGGATCATAGAGGGAAAGGTGAGCTGTAACCTGCACGTCACCAAACTGATGTACTCCAGGACACTATTGACCCTACTACTATCACTACTACTACTACTACTACTACTACTACCGTGACTGTGACTCTGAATGTGTTCGTCTTCTTGGTCAGATTGTTTGAAACTAAATTATGTTTAGTGTCAGAACCTTTAACAGAACCTTAAAGTCGCTCACTGACTGTGAGGGAAGAGTTATTGGATCCAGCAGTTTTCTGAAACCTCCCTGACCCCACATCTGGAACATGAGGCCTGAACAAATGAGCCGCTGGCGCCCCCTGGAGGACAGAGGACGAGTTCATGAGTCCCGGATCCTTCGACCCACATCAGGGCCTGAACAGCCAGAGCCCGGGGTTCTGGATCCAGCCCGGCTCCGATGAGCCCAGGTCAGAACTGACGCCGCCCGGTTCAGTGCGGTCAGAGGTTAGGTCGGTGATGATGATGATGAAGATGATGATGATGCTGAGCGATGGAAAACCAGTCTCATATTTTGACTGAAGGTTGAAGACAAAGACAGAGAAGATGTCTTTATTGTCTCCAGGTGTCCATCTCAGCTCCAGATGTGAGTGAATCCTCTTCATCTTCATCATCAGAGTGTGACACACGACAGCTTCACGCGTGTTGACACGTGTCGACACATGTTGACAGATGTTGACGCGTGTTGACAGGTGGATCTTTGTCCTGAGTGACTGGTGTCTCTGGTGTCTCTGGTGTGGAAGGTGTCAGTGGAGATGAGGCCTCGCAGTTAATTGGCTGATGATGAGGCTGGTTATGATGTAATCTCTCTCTCTCTCTCTCTCTCTCTCCAGCACACAGCCCCCCACCCACCCACCCCTCTCTCTCTCTCTCTCTCTCTCTCTCTCTCTCCCCCCCCCCTCTCTCTCTCTCTCTCTCTCTCTCTCTCTCTCTCTCTCTCTCTCTCTCTCTGTTTCTTCACGTCTCTCTGTCTTTCTCTCCATCCTATCCAACATGGCCGCGAAGTCGGATGGAGCAGCGGTGCCTGTGGAAGATGACAACCCGCCCAGGAGCCTGTCGGAGCCGGGGAAGCCGTCCGCCGGGCCCCGCTGCTCCTCCGCCGCGGGGAAGCCGTTCACGCCGCTGGACTGCTGCTGGGTCCTATGCGCTCTGCTCGTCTTCTTCTCCGACGGCGCCACCGACCTGTGGCTGGCCGCCGACTACTACCTGCGGGGGGACCTGTGGTGGTTCGGTCTGACGCTGGTGTTCGTGGTGGTTCCGTCCGCGGTGGTGCAGGTCCTCAGTTTCCGCTGGTTCGTATACGATTACTCGGACCTGAGCGGCAGCGGCAGCGGCGCGGCAGCGGCAGGCGCGGCGGTGGAGCCGTGCGACGCGTTCAGCACCAAGGACAGCGACCAGCGCGGCGCGGTGACCGCGAACGCTGCGAACACGAGTCCCGTTCACGCGCCGTGTGCGCGGCCAGGGCCGGAGGGAGCCGCGCGCCCCCCGCGGAGCTGCTGCAGCGTGTGCATGTGGACCTTCCAGTCCGTGCTTCACGTCCTGCAGCTGGGGCAGGTCTGGAGGTAAGACCGCTGGGGCGGCGTGCGCAGACGTGCTCGTGCGTGTTGAACGCGCGTGTCATCTCTGCATGTGTGTGCAGTCTTTGATTCCTCCGCGTTCACTGGTGGCAGGGACATGCACGGATTTGCCGGAGCGTGCGTGTTGATGTGTGACATGGAATCAGAGGGTTTTTATGTGAATGTTGACAGAATAATGTTGTCTCATCCATTCATCCATTCAACCTCAGACTCGTGACGTCACCTGAGGCACTGACATCATCTGTAATTGTAATGAGGTTTTTTGTCATTGCTTCATATGTGAAGATGCTGCGGTGAATTAACACGACATGACATCACTTCCTGTTTCTGTGATTCGTGTTCATGCATTCACCAGCTTCCTGAACATGAGGTCAAAGGTCAGAAACAGAGTAGTTCACAGTACAGTGCACGTGGGGGTTCAAACATGCACTCTGCTGACGGACGGCTTTGGAGACCTGGACCGTGCGTCCCTGAGAGGACACACTGAGACATGTCCTCACTGCAGCAGCTGGTGGAATCACTCAGAGGACACAGAGGACACATTCATTGTTTCACACTCACATTAAAACCAGTGCTGGCGACTGTGTCCCCCTGTGTTCCCCTGTGTCCCAGTATGTCCTCCAGTGGGCACAGGTAGTGAGGGATGAGGAGAGAGAAAGATTAAAGAAGAAAACAGAGGTAAAAGCAAAGAGGAAACAGAGGAAAGGACGAGGGGACACAAGGGGGACACCAGCCCTATTTCCCATAATCCCCTGCAGCAGCTGATTTGATCTGTTTCATCTGTTCGCTCAGAGATAACCGAGGTCAAGGTCACGGGGGACAAACTTTGTCTTGGGGACATTCAGCAGAAACGAGTGGATTACTGTGGCGTGAGACAAATCAGCTTTGACGCGATTCTGTCTCTGTCCATCACAAGACAGCCATTGTGTCCACTGGAGTTCAGACTCCTGGACACACAGCTGTCCATCAGCAGCTCAGAGACAGTGTTTTCATGTATATCCTCGTTGTCTCCTGAAGCCTGAGCTGTCAATCAGAGGACGATGCCCCGCCCTCACATCAATGGGACAGCCTGTGATTGGTGAATACGAAGACGCTTCAGTCTCGTCCACGTTTGTTCAGACGCCGCACTGGAATTTAAATGACGCTGAAAACAAAGCAAACACGTGCCGAGTTGTCAATCAACACACACACACACCACCTCTGACTCTCTCACTCTAATTTACATTTGTGTGTTTTAGTCGTCTGTGTCTCTTTATATTTTTATTGTCCAGCAGCTGAGTGGCCATTCATCAGCTTCTGTCTCTGTCTGTCTCTGTCCCTGTATCTGTCTGTCCCTATCCCTGTCCTCCTGTCGTCAGAGTGTCAGTTTCTGAGACTGACTGTCCTTCAGTGGGTGTGTCAGAGGGGTCGTCCAATCAGCAGCAAGCACTTTCCAAATGTTTTAAAGTTCCTGCTAAGAAACATCAAAGCATTCGTCCAAATATGAAACTTACATCAGTCGCCGTGGCTCAGTCTCCATGGCAACCATTCAATGATGCTGAAGCTAACATCTGAGCAAGCAGAGGAGGTCCAGCAGGCAAGGACATCAGGATGCGTCTCCATGTCCTAACATGTCTCAGGAGGACAACACACACTCCTCTTCCTCTCTGGATTCTTCTACTCATTCTGTTGTTCACACACTCTCAGGCTTTAGATGACATGTCTCACACACACACACTTTGTTTCTTCCTCTTCTCTTTCATCTGTCATCGTTCTCTTCTTCAGTCTAAGTAGGTCACACACGTCTCTTTTGTGTGTGTGTGTGTGTGTGTGTGTGCGTGCGCAGTGACTGCCCTCTGCTGGTTGAAGCAGACGCGTGATGACGTCACCTGTGAGGAGCTGCAGTTCTCCCATGATGCATCCTGTTTTCAGAAACCCTTTGATCTTCATGTTGCGTGTCTCTGGTCCTCAGGTACGTCCACGCCCTCTACCTGGGCGCTCAGAGCCGCTGGCACAGCGACGGGCCTCGCCGCCACTTCCACTGGAGGCTGATGTTCGAGAGCGCTGACATCACAATGCTCCGCCTCCTGGAGGCCTTTCTCAAGTCAGCCCCACAGCTCGTCCTGCAGCTGAGCATCATGATCCACGGGAACGCCGTGCTCCCTCTGCAGGGTGAGACGTGTGTGTGTGTGTGTGTGTGTGTGTGTGTGTGTGTGTGTGTGTGTCTCCCTCCCTCTCACCCCTCTCCCCCCCCAGGTCTCTCAGCCTCAGCCTCTCTGGTGTCTCTGGCCTGGATGATCGCCTCGTACCAGAAGGTTCTGCGGGACTCCCGTGATGACAAGCTGCCAATGTCGTACACGGCCGTGATGGCACAGATGTTGTGGCACTTCTTCGCCATCGGGGCGCGAACCGTGGCCTTCGCCCTCTTCGCCTCCGTCTTCCAGCTCTACTTCGGCATCTTCATCGTCAGCCACTGGTGAGGGACAAGTTCAGATGTCGATTCTGTTCTGTTTCTAATGACGCACCTTTGATCTTTGACCTTTGACTGGGGGGGGGTGTTTCAGGTGTGTCATGACCTTCTGGATCATCCAAGGTGAGACGGACTTCTGCATGTCCAAGTGGGAGGAGATCATTTACAACATGGTGGTGGGCATCATCTACATCTTCTGCTGGTTCAACGTGAAGGCGGGGCCCAGCCGCTTCCGCATGACTGTCTACTACTTTGTGACGCTGGCAGAGAACGTGGCGCTGACCGCCGCCTGGTACGCCTACCGCGGCCCGCACACCTCCGACTGGGCCGCCCTGGTGGTGCTGTGCCTGGTGGCGTGCAGCTTTGCCCTGGGAACCTTCTTTATGCTGCTGTTCTACTGCTGGCTACACCCAGACGGGCCAGCGCTGGGCTCCCAGTGGGCGGGCTGCGTGGACGAGGGCGTGGCGGGAGCGGGGGGCATGGCAGGGGTCATTGACGCCTGCCTCACCCCTTCGCAGGGGTCACAGACGGACATGGTCATCACCAGCCCCCCGAGGACGCTGCCCAGGACTAAAGACGCAGGGGAGCCGGTCCCTGGGGACAGAGACAGGGACGGCTGCCCGCCCATCTTCCAGGTACGCCCCTCCCCATCCTCCTCTCCCACGCTCCTCCACCGGTCCTCTTCCGCATCCCGTGCTCAGGAGGGGCCCGTCATCAGGATCGACCTCCCAAGGAAGCGCTACCCCGCCTGGGACGCCCACTTCATCGACCGGCGGCTCCGCAAGACCATCCTACTCCTGGAGACCACGTCAGCCGTGAGCCCGCGGGTGCAGTACCAAAGTGGCCTGATGGGCAGCACTGAGGTGTTGGAATACGAGACCACGGTCTGAGTTCAGAGGACCCTGTATCAAGTGCAGTCTGGGACCAACGTCCTCTGAGGACACGTCCAGGAGCCGATGGTCGCCTCCTTACTTTAAAACGAGTGGTCGAGGACAGACATTTGTCAGCAGGGGACAGGACGACCTGCTGCTCATCACGTCAACACTTGTGTCTCCATCATATGACGAGAACTTGGTCTCATGACAGTCTGACCAATCAGGAAGGCTGCTTTTATTTTGAAGACGTGGTGTGAGGGTTAGCGTGTCATGGACCAATGACAGACTAGTTAGCTAGTTAGTTAGCTAGCTAGTCGGGAGGTCATGCTAGTCGGGAGGTCATGTGACCAATCAGTGAAAAGAAGCTGTTCAGGGATGAAGGAGAACCTGTCGTCTCACTCACCTGCGGGGGGCGTGTCTCTTCTCTGTGGGTGGAGTCTTTAGATCAAAGCTCAGTGATGTCGTTAAGAGTCGTCATGGTCAGTCACATGACCTGCTCCTGACTGTGTGTGTCCTCCACAGCCAGGGACACAGAGGACACACTGGGACGCTGTCTGTCCACCTTGTGGTGCTGGGGACAGGTGATTTATGTGTTCACCGCCAGGCTGAGAAACCAGAGGAGAGAAACCTCAGACCATCTTTTATGAATTGATGTTAATTTATTTTTGTATTTGTTTTCTATCTGATTCTCTGTTGTTTACTCACTTGTGGCCGTGACTCTGATATTAAGATGTTTTTTTACTCATCCTGTATATCTGTACATAGAGAGTGTGTGTGTGTGTGTGAGTGTGTGATAATGCTGCTCAAACATCTGGAGTGAACGAGCTGAAAATCTCTCTGATGATGTGAAAAATCACGTGATGCCGTAGATGGAATAAACACGTATAGACCAGTGCAGCTGGGTGTGTCCTGTCACACGTGTACCTGTAGATATACATCATGTAGTTCAGGTTTCACAGCGTTTCTCTAGGAGCTTGATGTGACTGCAAATAAAGGTCACGTGTGAACGCGTTATCAGGCTGTGGTGGAGTTTCCTCTAGGACAGGAAGTGGACTTCCTCTGCTCCTGCGAGCGTCCGAAGAACAATCAGCCAGAGAGAGAGAGAGAGAGAGAGAGAGAGAGAGGGAGCGAGAGCGACGTGACAGAGGAGACAGACCACGACAGGACCAGGACCAGGACTGAACCACGATGGACTATGAACCAAAGAAATCCAAAAAGGTACAGTGTCATAATCTGGTTTGACCTTTGATCTTTGATTGCTCAGCTCCCCCCCCCCACCCCCCAGGGTTTTGTCTCCCCCATCAAGCGATTGGTTTGGTCCAAGTCTGGCCGCAGGGCTGCAGACCGGGGCAGCGTTTACCGGCGCCCGCTGCACACCGTCCCCCTCTACCCCCCCGACTATGTCATCCACCCTGAGAGGCTGATCTTTGACTATGTGGAGAAGGAGGTCAAGGTAACGTCACAGCCACCAGGCCGCCGCCCTCTCCTCCTCAGCCGCCTGAACTCTGACCTCTCCTCTCAGTTCCTCGGGCACCTGACCTGGGTGTCGGTCACCCTGAATCCCTCCAGTCGAGACGAGCTCCTACAGCTGCTGGACACGGCCCGGGTGAGTGACATCATCTGACGTGAACATGAAGCGAGTCGTCATGGTGACGGAGGCCTGTCGCTCAGCAGCAGCTGAAGGTGCTGCCGTTGAGGACCAGCGTGGACCAGGACTGCATTCTGAGTCTGTCCGCTCGCTGTCTGCTGCTGACGTGGAGGGACAACGAGAAGCTGCTGATGAGGGTCCCCACACACGAGGTCGCCGCTGCCTCCTACCTGAGAGATGACGCGCTGCACCTGCTGGTCCTCAAGACAGGTGAGGACGTGGCGGTCACGTGACTCAGCTGTAACGTAGCCGACACCAGAAGCTAATGAACGCGCAGGTCACGTGTGGCCACAGGGGGTGCCGTCAGGACGATGAAGATGAAATGTCATTATTCTGAACCCTCGTCCCACAGGTCTGAATGTGGACACTGTGGTTGCCGGGGACGACAGCCTAGACAGGAAAAAGCCAACAGCCATCGACGGGCGCCGTCAAACAATGAGCTGCAACTCTGACCCGCGGCCAGCAGGGGGCACCATGGAGCGCAGACACACCATCTGCGGAGTGGACTGGAGACCATCACTGTCCAGGAACAACCACGAGAAGAACCTCAGCGCAGACCGAGGGGGTGGAGGGGGGGAGAGAGGAGGAGGAGGAGGGAGTCTAGAGAGGAAGAGGCTGGGGGGCAGCTGGGAGAGGAGGCAGCAGACACACAAACCCGGGGGCAGCTGGGAGAACCGCAGGGCGAGGCCCGTGAGTGGCAGCTGGGGGGTGGCAGGGGGAGGAGGGGGGAGCTGGGAGAGGAGGCATGGAGGAGGTGGAGGAGGAGGGGGGAGCTGGGAGAGGAGAGGAGGCGCAGGAGGAAGCTGGGAGCGGCGGCAGGCCTGCACAGGAAGCTGGGAGCGGGGCAGGAGCTACGGCAGCTGGGAGAGGAGGAACCACAACCCGCTGGAGCCCACGCCCTGTCCCGACGCCTACTGCAACCTGGTCATCCTGGCTGTGGACAGCAGGGTGGGGCACTGGTCAGCTGACCCCACCCTGACCTGAGGCCCGGTTCCACTCCCAGCCTGACTCTGTGTGTGTGTGTGTGCAGGACGCTGCAGAGGAGTACTGTTCTCTGATCTGTCAGATGTTCCAGATCATCTATGGCCATCAGACCATCGAGTGTGTGGACAGGGCTGGGTTTCACCACACCATGCCCGGCCGCTATTGGCTGCAGAGGAGTGAGTAGAGCACTGCAGTGCCGTCAGCGGCCGTCAGGGAGAGCCCTGCTTCTTTACAGCGTGTCTGTGTTTGTGCAGGTGACAGTTGTTTGAGCGACAGCTCCTTCACTTACGATCCAGAGTTCAGCTGCTATAGCTCCTAGTGAGTCTCTCACACACACACACACACACACACACACACACACACACACACTGATCGGACACTGTTAGAGTCCTTCGTCCATCAGTGCCTGACTCTCCATCTCACTGCTCTGGTGCCACCCAGTGGCTGGAGACACTGTTCATCTAAAGCTGCAGACCCGTAGATCAGATGTCAGAGGTCAAAGGTCAAGGTTATCAGATGCTGTGTTTCCTGTGGACTCTCTTTCCCCAGTGAAGACTCCCAGGATGCATTTGAGCTGTACTACAGTGAGACATACAGCGAGGGGTCGTCAGTGTCTCTGTCTCACCGCAGCCTGACCTCTGTCAGTGACCCCGGAGACAGTAACCCCGCCCTGCTACTGATGCACGAGTACATGATCACAGTGAGTGTGTTCACCTGATGAAATTACACCAGCACGTGTCTTTATCAACACAGTGTGTGTGTGTGTGTGCAGCTGCAGAACAAGCTGAGTCCAGTGGAGCTACAGCAGTTCGCCGTGTTACTGAGAGAATACAGACGGGGCGCCAACATCCAGCACTTCTGCTCTGAGCTGCTGCAGCTGTACGGAGACGACCACAAGTTCCTGCTGCTGGGTGGGACACGCAAACACACCTGTATCTCTCTCTCTCTCTCTCTCTCTCTCTCTCTCTCTCTCTCTCTATATATATATATATATATATATATATATATATATATATATGGTGCGTTCAGGATCGCTCTGTTGTGTCGTCAACATCCTCCGGTAACGTTTGTGCTCACGTCACCGTTGGGAAGGACATGCATGTGTTTTTCCTGCAGGCATGCGTCCATTCATCCCAGACCAAGACGTTGACGTGTTTGAGAGTTTCCTGGAGAGCATCGGGATCCGAGAGGGCGGGATTCTAACAGACAGCTTTGGACGCATCAAACGCAGCATGAGCAGCACGTCAGCTACGGCCATGAGAGGGTATGGGTGAGACAGGAAGTCAGACAATCATCATTTATTATGTTGGAGCGTCTCTGTGAAAGTACGACTGTAATCTGCACCAAATACATATATATCATAAATATGTGAGTGACACCTGAGCCCTCGGTCCCTCGGCAGGTACGACAACAGCTCTCTGGCCTCAGGATCTCAGGAATTCAACCGACGCATCTCGGACATCACCCACGACATCCAGGCGCTGGGTTTCCAGGACACACACGGGGACATCGAGGAGGAGGACTACTACCTGTGACGGAGGCCAGTGTTCAGCCGGGGCTGTGACATGTCCGACTCGTCTCTAGAGGTGTCTGTGCTTTGATCTGTGTCTTTGATCCGATTGTCTCTGCCCAGCAGCATTTACAAACAGAAATGTTCTTACTTGGCCCAAAATGTAAAAGAGAAAATAATGTCCCTGGATTGGACCAGGCAGGACCTTTCCATGGTGCCCCAGGCCTGTCTCTGCTGTCACATCAGCAGAGACTGTCTGAACATCACAGAGACAGTGCGCGTCATTATGTAACAGAACCCCGTGCGACACTTTTATTCCTTTGATCTTCTGAACAGACTGTCGTGTTTGAATAAAGTTAAATATGAATAAACACTGATCCAGATACTCTATTTTTAACCTCGGTGTTTTCCCTGGATGCTGCTGAGCGCCACAGAGTCAGAAAAAGAAGCTTGGTCACAGCTGAGGTCTGAGGGCCACCTGTGGGCCACCTGAGGATCAGGGGAGGAGACTTCAGTGATTTATTTTAGCTTGAAAAGCAGGAGCAGACAGGAGGATGACCTCTGATGACCTTTGCTGACTGAAATAAAAGAAGTGAGTTAATGTCTAGTTATTTGAATTTCAGCCCAGTTTAGAGCAGTAGTTAAAGTAGTTAACGTACTCTACGGGTTATTTATATGAACATATATTTATATTATATTATATATTGTTATATATTCATCATCTTGTTTATTTACATTCTCCAGCGTGGCCGGATGATTCCGGTTCATTGCGTCATTGCGCATTCCCAACTGGACCAATGAGCGAAGAGGGGGCGTGTCTGGGCGGTTTAAATCGCTCTGACAGTCGGGGGCGTGGCCACTTCCTCAGAGCAGCGGGACATGGCGGCGGCTGCTGCTGCCGTCACCGCCGCCGCCACAGGGAGGAAGCCGCCGTGTCCCCGGGAGCTGAGCCGGAGGAACCGGGACCACTCCCGCCGCAGACAGGCGGCCCTCCTCTTCCTCAGCAACATCTCCCTGGACGGACGGCCGGTCCTCGGCGTCCCGCTGGAGAACGGAGCAAGCCGCCACCGAGAGAGCGACCCGCAGGGAGCGGACTGCGCGGCGCTGTGTCCGGAGTCGGGCACCGGCACCGCGACGTTCACCGGTTTACTGTCACCCGTGAGCTGCGGCAGCGTCGACCCGACCCCGAGGTCAGGACTCCCCGTCCCGCCTATCCTCGTCCTGCCGTCCGACCCCGGGCTGAACGACGCGGGCGGCGCGGAGCTGCTGCTGGGCTGCCGCC